>JABYQO010000077.1:0-18693 GCA_022606155.1 Trametes elegans | reverse complement strand
CTAACCCTAACCTAACCCTAACCCTAACCCTAACCCTAACCCTAACCCTAACCCTAACCCTAACCCTAACCCTAACCCTAACCCTAACCCTAACCCTAACCCTAACCCTAACCCTAACCCTAACCCTAACCCTCAAGAGTTAGTCCTGTGGTGTAATGGATGATAAAGATGTTAGGGATTTACCTGTAGGGTTGCAGGTAGCCTGCCTGCCCTTGGTATGCGAAATGGGGATGCTGCACTGATATGGTCCGGGAGGGAATGGGGCATTTGGCTACTGCACCTGAGACTGGGGCAGCGGCGGGAAAGCCCACTGTGGCGCATATATGGGTGGTCTCTGGAGGTTGGCATCAGCCGAAAATGCCGCGCACATGCACAGCTGAGGCCCGACAGCGTTACATCCCGCACAGATTGAGGGATGGGGTTGGGACATAGCGAGGAATGGAGGAGAGTGGGCGCTGTCTTGGTCGTGTCCCTGCTGCCCATCGGGCGCAGAATTTATACTAATGCCCACGCGCGATCCTCAACACGCTAATCTGCTCAAAACACGGAGGTAATTGTACACCGGGGCTTGAAGAGGGGCAGCCTACTTAGCTAGTGGCGGGTGTTGCAGCACAACGAGGGCCTGAATGGCTCTAGAACAGGCAAAATGCCTCAGCCAGATAGGGAGTTGTCATACGGAACCGTTTCCATGTCACTGAAACTATTATTTCGAGGCACGGTGGAGCGCGGCGGCGTGGAGGTAGCAGACGCGTCGACGCGCGCGTTTGCAGACTCGCGCCGGTCACGTGGATGCTGTCAACAGCCGGACATTCGGACCGCTTCGTTGGCGGAGACCTTGGGGCGCCCACCGAGTGGGATTGGGGACACCTTGACCGGTTCCGCCGAGATGCCGGTCAAGGCAAGGTATACATTGCTTCAAGGCACCTTTACTCTGCGGCAACACTACATGTCGAACGGCACTCGGCCTCCCACAAACTGACAGCCATCGGAATGGCGTCGCCGCGAGGTCGCTCTACACCGCCCACCAAGCGTCCAGCAGCCAAGCGCACGCACACAGACCTGTACGGCCAACGAGCGCGCCTGCGCGCGTCCTGTACATGTGAAACTGAACATATTGCCCACGTCGGCGGAACGTGTAGATGTAGGAGACAACAACGCGACGGGGGCGCCGCCTCCGCAGAGGGTGGCGGGGCAGTCACAGTGCTCGAGGCAAGCCGCAATTGAGCACCATTGAGCGACTGGCGCGGCCCCGAGATGCTTTGAAGGACTAGAGGGTGGGGGACCGACGGCACGGGGACCGCAAGACCTATTATGGCACGAGTGTCAACATCGAGACGGGGTACGCACTCACTCTCGTGGTACTCGAACTGCACGAGGGAACATGCAGCTACTGCGAGATCGCTGCGGATGCGCAAAGCAGCAGACGTCAACGCAAACGACTGATCAGAATTTTTGTGTATCAAACAGAGGTCCGCGTCCGGATGGACTCGTCGATTCGCAGGAGAGGCGTCAGGGAGCGAAGACTTGGACATCCACACACACGCGTCACGTCTTGTCCCTCGGCCGCACACACGACGTCGGACAAGAAAGAAAATAAGATGTATACAACGTACTACGGTGGGAGATGAGCGACAGTAAGAGCGAGATACGGATCGATTGGGATGGCGTGGGAGGTCGTCTGCTACATATCTAACACTCGTGCGCGGGCGGGCCTATGACTTCCAGATGAGGATGGCGAGGGAGCCGATGTAGAAGTAGATAAAGTGCTTCGTTTCTGCGGGGGCGAGTGGGGGTCAGCGAGAGGATCGAGGGCGGTAGGGGCGGGGAGTGTGAGACGCGCGCGCGGCGGTCCACGACGATGACGACGGCGAGCGGACGAGGAAGAGGAGAGCGAGAGACGGACCATGGGTAACGTAGGAGCCAAAGTTCTTTCCGACGACGACGTGCCAGGTGGGCCCGTGGCGCTTGTCGAACTCCTTCTTGATCTGAGCGGCGATGTCCTTCTCGATGTTGTACTTTTCGAGTGCGGCGTGAGCGACGTCGACGGCCTCCTGCTGCATGTCCTCGGCCATGTCGACGTTCTTGATGATCGCCTTGGGGCCGGGGCTGGGGTCGCCGGCCTTTGGGAGGGAGTCGGAGGAGGTGGGGGCGTCGACCTTGTCGGACATGGTGTGTGTGCTGTGTGGAGCAAAGTGGTCGGAGCCGGCGTTGGTGGTGGTGGTGGGAGAGGGAGTGTGGACGACTTACGGGAGGCGGGCGGGTTTTGAGGTGAGGGGAGGAGAGAGAGACGGGTGGCGCCCGTGCCCGTGCCTCGTCCCCTCCTCCTCCTCGTTCCCTCCTCGCCCTCATCCGCACGCTCGCCTGCACACTCAGCTGCAGTCTTCTGAAAGTGGTGCGCATGGCTCGCACTCGACTCGCCACACGCGCACTGAACACGACCGAGGCTCGCGCCGCTCGCACTCGCCATAGGCCGTGTGCTTCCCGCGGTTTCTCCATCAACAGCGCCGTACTTGCCGTGCTATACATGAGGAACGCGCGGCTGTCCGAGAGGCTCGCGGCAGACTTCCGGGGTCGCTTCTGAACCTCGACTCGCCGCTCGCGGTAACGGTGGTAGAGGACGCGTGCACGTGACGGACGCGTCTGGTTGATTGGGCGTCTATACGCATGGCTAAGTTGGCATCCGCCTCTCTCCGCCATCGCTCTCTCCGCCATCTCTCTCTCCCTCCGCCATCGCCCCCTGGCCACCTCTTCGCTCTCTCCGCCATCGCTCTCTCGCTACCCGTACGTCTAACCATTCTCTCCCCTGCTCACCCAGTGCTCACCTCATCTCCAGTTGGCTTTCTTCCCATCTCCAACAGCATGGCTGCCCCCCACATTCCCCCTCGCGCGCCCAGCCGCGCAGGCCACCGTCGCCCGCCCCTCACCCGTTGCCACGCATCCCGCAACATAGTCCTCGACCCCTCTCCCCTCCCTCCCCAAGTCAGATATACCCCAAAGGTCAGGGCCCCCTCCGACTCCGATCCGGACGACTCCTCGGATGAAGACGAGCCGCGCAAATACCCTTCCGTCGCTCTCCCCCCTCTCTGCCCACCATCCCCCGACTCACCCACCTCTTCGTCCTCGAGCTCCTCCCTCAGCTCTTCCGACGACGACGACGACGACGACGACGATGACGATATCAACCCCGTCCAGTCCGGCCACGTAGTCCACGACGGATCCCCACCCCCGCCCGTACAACCTCCTCTTACCCTCGCCACCCCCGTCCCGACAGTCCCCACCCCAACGACCGCCCCTGTTGGAGAACCTGACAAGCCAGACAGTGCCACCATCCGTGCCCGTCGCCTCGTCCACAGGGGCATGTCCAAAAGTGCCCTCGCCGCTTTCCGTCACTTCTGGCACCGCCGCTACGCCCGGTGGAGTGTTTGGCAGGACAGAGTCGACTATATCGACTCCATCCACGACCAAGACCGCCTCCGCGCCGCACCCAGCTACCCACCCTCGCCCGCCCTGCCCTCCTCGCGTGAGATGGAACCCGCCATCGCCCCCTCCCTGACGCCCCTCCAGCCCTGGCATGTCCGCTTCCGCCGTCCAGTCTATAACCCGCATTCGAAGATTTTCCCGCGCATGGGTGACCTCCACGCCTTGCGCACCGATCCGTACTGCGACTGGCCCGACCGCGCGTTCATCTTTTTCCCCACATATTCCATTCATCGGAACCTGTACTTGCACGACGTCCTCGAGCGCGAGCGCGAGTTTAACGCACGGAAAAGTGAGTTCAAGGCGCGCAGGAGCCCTCTTTCGTACGCCCACGCTAGCCAACACACCCTCGACGGCAACGATACCAACGACATCACGCACGACGCTGCGTCCGTATACGTGACGCCCCCGACCTCGCCCGCTCCCAAACCCGACGTCGGTTTGCCGGACATATCCCCGAAGCCTTGGGAGCTCGACTGGCGTGCGCGCTGGCAGGTCCTCATGAACCAGCAACCGCAACCGCCTCAACAGCTCCTCGTCCCGAACACGCACGGCTCGCTCCTGTCCCCGGACCCTACCCTCCTCCAAGGCTGGCAGACGCCCTTGGCAACGTCGGCCATTGACAACGCGAACCAGGATGTCTGGGATGACTCGGACGACATCGATCTTCCCCTTGACAACCCGCAGACCATGTACGACCTCGGGAACTCGATCGCCCGCGGCCCGACGCCCACTCCTGCCTTCGCTCCGACCGCCGCGCCCGTCGTGCGGCTTCCCGCACCGGCCTCTGGCCTCAAGCGCACCGTCGCGACGGTCGACTTGGTGTCCGAATGCCAGGACGCAGCCCCAACAGCCTCGACCTCTGCGCCAGCCGCTCTGCAGGCATCTTCGGACAGTGACCGCGCGCTGGAACTCTTGTGTGCCACGATGAGTGAGGCGCTGAAGGAAATCGGGCCCACATCCGCCGCCGCATCCGCTCAGGGCCCGCCGAGCGCAGACGCCCAGTTCGTGCAGGAGCAGGAGAGCGTGCCCGAGCGCCCCGCGTCCCCTGCACCGACGTTCTTTTTCTATGACGTCGAGGAAGAGGAGGACTCGTTCGAGGAGGAGTCCGGGCTCGCGCCGTTCGAGAGGTCCCGCGCGGGCGGGTTCGACGTCGACGCGCTCCTGAGCGCCCCGCCGGTGCTGTGCTGAGCGTGTGCACCGACGCGCCCTCGCCCTTCCGCCGCAGCGGAGGCGAGCGTGGCTCGAAGCACGATACAATCGCTCACACAGCTGATAACCATCCAATGTCGTCACACCGACACCGAATTCACGAGGGGGAAGGTCCGAGGAGGACATACCGCGTCGATACCCCAACGACCACATCACCACAACCCAGTAACGACCCATGACGAACCGTTGACGACCCCGCACGCCTCGTACGCTAGTAGTGCCCCCGGCGTCGGCCTCGCCGACCAGCCTAGTGCCCCGCCCTCCCACTGTACGTGCGTATGCGCCCATAGTGTGTACTGTAGCATCCGCGAGCGCGCGGGGCGGTGTTGTCCCGCGCGCTCGTCCCCCGTGTCGTCCCTCCCCTCGTTTTGTATCGTTATTGTATTTGTAGCAGCCCCCGGGCCCCGAGGGCGCCCCCCACCGTTAGCCATCGGACATCATCCACCATTGTACATAATCGTATACTCTCGTCTGGTCCTCTTTATCCTTCCACGTATATCCCCATCCCCCCACCCCACCGTCCTCTCCCTTCTGGAGACATCGTATAGTGTATATACTACTGATCATCGCCGTTTACCCGGGCGCCGTCCCGTCCTACTGTACCACTTAGGACGTGTAGCGCGCTGTGTTTGTGTGTATAGAACGAAAACGCTCAGTTATCCCCGATCGGTGTGTGTGTAGTTAGTTGTTCGACGCTCTGTCACAGGCGTGCGGAGGTTGGTAGCCTCGCGGCGCGTCAACTACGCCATACTTCGCTGAGGCCTTAACCACGACCCATCCCTGCAATCGTCCAACTCGAACCGATCCGTGCGCGGTCAAGATGGCTAGTGGTCGCTTGCCACATTTCCTGGTTTGCTGAGATCTTCGAGGCGGTTCCCAGCCGAAAACGCTCCGGGTCTCTCGCCGACTCCGACGAGTGGTTCTGACGCCCTCGATGTCTCGCTGGAACTCGGTGCCGGTGTAGTTCCTCGCGTGGCTCGAAACATATGCGTGGCAAATCCTGGGGGGTCGTGAACCACGTGTGTCGCACCGGTGAGTTCACCGTTGTCCGTCCGGTACCATTCATCCACCTGAATCGACAGTTGTCTCCAGGCGCAGTGCCACAGTGCAGTCAATGCCGTCGCTAGGACAGTATAACACCCTAGCACCGGATGCACACCGACGGTTTCTGAAAAACCACCATAGATGACGATCGAGAGCTCGTATACAAGCAGGGCGACTGTGGTGCTTTCCGCCCACAAACAGCGGGCGTGCAGCCCTGCAAGGTCGTCTTCGAACCCGCAACTCTTGCTCCGTTAATCACACGCATCGCTTCCTGTGCTCCTCCGTCTGCACATGTCTGAGCAGCCATCACGCCTTGCCTCTCCTCGGTGAGCTCGTAACAGGCTGCGAACTACTATCCGTATTGACACAGCCGCGAACCATCCAGCGACCTCACGCATACGCACACCTCACAGGCTATATCCGTGTCCTCGCGCAGCGCGCCAGAATATCTGTTTTGCAGCTCGCGCCGGCACGAGCGGCCGCAGCGCGCCCTCGACAGACCGACACGGTGCGCAGTCCATAACGAACTGGCCGATGCTGAACTTGACACGCTCCGTGTCCTCAGGTACCGGCTCGACGGCTCCGACGCCCTCGCGACCAAACTGCGCGCCCCGCCGCACACGTCGCCCAGCTAGGAAACTCAAAGGAGAAAGCGGGGCCAGAACGGTGCGCCGTACGGTCGTTCGGCGAAAATCGCGCCGTTTGACTCACCACTAGACTCCAACGCCGCTCTCATGAACGCTCCAGCGAGGCCTGCGCCCCATGCGCCCCACCCCCAAGTCCACCGTTGCCCCCGCCGTCCGCACCATCCCCGCCCCGAGCTCGCAGCCTGCTCGGGTCGGACAATCCGGCGCCAGAGCGCATCGCGTCGCCAGCCCACATCTGCACGCCCCCGCCGCCCCCTCCTCGCCTCGCGAAGCCCCACGCCCGCGCCCATCCGCGCCGCCACCTCCTCGCACACGCCCTGCCCCGCTCTCATCCGCGTCCGCCCCGCTGCAGCACGACTGGCAAATCCAGCACCCCGCGCCACGCACAGCGTTCCCCCTCCCCCCCTCCTCGCCCACTCGCTCACTCGCTCACTGCCAGACTAAGTGCAGGTCGGAGCCAACGGCAGAGCGCGCCGCCGGGGCCAGCCGGTCTCGTGCGGTGGCGACGAGGCGGAAGAAGCCGCTCCGCGTCGGGCACGTCCAGGAGCTCCGAGTAGCGCGTGCGTCGGGGGTGTGTGCGGGCGTGCGACGGTCGGCACGCGGCGGGGACCGTGGTCGGGCGTTGTTGTGGACGCGCGCGCGTCTGGGTCTGTGCACGGCCCGCCCGTAGGCTCCACGGTCCGGTACGGTCACGATGTCTGCGCCATGCGGCGTTGCGTCGTCCGAGTCGCCGCCGCCTCACATTCTACCCCGTGGATCCTCTCGCCGGACGCCAGCATCGCGCGGCTCGCACCAAGCAGGACCGACGGCGGCGGCTTGTTGGGCTTTGAAGAAGACCGTTCTGAGCCTGCACCCGACGTGCGGCAACGCTTCGGGTCCACGAGCGCGACACTGACACTGGTCCGTCTCCGGTGTCCTGGCCGTGCGGTGTCCTGGCCGCGGGAGCGGATATCGCGACCGTTCTCCATCTGGAGGCCGTTGGCGGTCACGATGGTTGACAGTGAGTTGTGCATCGCCCGGGGAGTATATCCATTGAGCACGTACGCTTGCAATGTCCCATCCATTGCCCCGGTGGAGCCAGTGCACGCGCAGCGATTGCAGAGAGCAACTTGAGCATCCCATCATGGGAGGTCTTCAATTGTGGCTTGCCCTCCGTATCTGACAAAGGCTGCGCTCTCAATGCGGAGCTCGAGACTGCAGGGCGAATTCATTGTTCAGACTATCACCCTCGAAACATATATATGGCAGACGCGAAGATGGTACGATACATTTGGGATAGATAGGGAGAGATGAGACGAATCCGTGGCGGGTGAGCGAGCGGAGACGTGCTGAGGAAGCGCCGTGGGAGGCTAGGGTGGGTTGCCGAGTAGGGACAGTGAGTGTAGTTGAGTAGGGCAGTGGGCGAGGCGTAGCGAGGGTGGTGAATGCAGCCGGCGTATTGGGTGGGTTTGCAGGAATGGTTGACGACTGTGAGGCAACGCGCGAGAGTGGGTGGTCGGGAGAGACTCGGGAGGTTTGCGGTAACCGGCGCGAGTGGGCGGGAGGAGGGGAGGGGGCGGATGAGACATTGCGAGGTGGGAGTAGGAGGGAGGTGTTGCGTTTGAGTTTATTTGGTTGGGGTTTTCCCCGCGGGTAAGCTTCCTGTCTTACCCGCATTTGATCTGATACGATGTTGTTATTCATCGTTTGCGTCGAGCGCGATGCGCGAAGAGGGGGAGAGGACCCAGTGAGAGGAGGATGTCGGACACTACCGGAGTGTGGGAGACAGAGAGGATAGAGCCAGTTGCGACGTCCTTAGATCAAAGGCGAGTCATCTGTGCAGAGGAGCTGGGCGGAGGAGCTGAGGGAGGGGGATATGGCGGCAAGAAGAGAGAAGTGGGGGACTAGGCGAGAATGGGAGCGCCTCGGCGCGAGCTGAAGCGGGAGGATGTGGAGGAGGAGGAGGCAGAGACGGCGGTGGCGACTGGATGTGGCCCCGAGGATGGGAGGGCGGCGGGGGGAGATGGTGGTTGGTTTTGAAGTCTCGGTCGGCGATCGTCTGTTCTTGTACTCCTCCGCCCGTCAGCCGCCAGAAGCTTGTTCTGTTGAACACAGCTCACGTGCGGACGCGCGCGCGTCGGTTGTGTCTGTGTTCAACCCGGTCACAACCTGCATCGCCGGATTGGGCCAACGGCCGTGCGCATGGTAGCCTCCTCATCCCGCCGCGATGTCTGCGGCTGGCTTACCCTTGCGCTTCATGCAGCACACACCGAGAATGCACGCCCATTTACGCGCTCGCGTTGCCCCACCTTATCCCTTCCGACGTCCACACAATGACATTGGCCAACGGGCACCCTCTGGACTTTCGCCCTTTTCCAAGTGACCGCCGGTGGAAGAGCGATGTACCCACTCGCCCAACCTACCCAACCGTACATCGCGCCACAACCTACTCGCCTACGGTCATAAACGCATCACAATATACCACCTCACTGTCTCTTAGTGACAAAGCACCACTCGCCAAGGCTCGTTCCTCCACAGTCTACCACCTACCTCGCCGCCTGCGCTCCTTCGCACCCATCCCCCATGTGGGCACGTGCCTGTCTGATATTTCCCCCATTTGACTCCCTACGTCCCGGCATATCTCACCAATGTATCATACGATTCAAATTTCAATCCATCATTCTCATGGCCCGTTTGTTTCCACGTACGTGTTTGAGTCGGGCGTTGAGTAGCCTCGAGGCGCGCCACCGCCACAGGCTCCCGGGGGACGTACATTCCGGCCACGATGCTCGTTGTCTTTTCCGACTTGTCGCCTGCCCCACGTCTAGAGCGATCGCCACCTCCACAACGTACAGTAACACAGAAAATGTCTCCCTTCATGAAACCACGATCCGTCTCTCACGCCGGTCCGCATACGACAGCACTGCGCCCTTGAACCCAACTTTCAGTTCCGACTCGGTGTCCGCTTGGACTTCTAGCTGGATAGCGTGCTACCCACTGGAGAACCACATCCCTGTTGTGATGCCATTTGACGTAAAGCTGGCCCGCGCAGCCTCATGCAGGTATCGCAAGATGTTGGTCCCATGAACAGCATCGGCACGACCGGCTTTAGGTACGTCTGCACTTCCGTGACACCCGCGCGCCGTTCGAAATTCGTGTCTGAAATGTGTGCCGCGCCAGTCCTTTGGTGGGTTTTGTCGATATGATACAGCCGTATTGTGTCCTGGCGCTGTATGTGGTGGACTTACCTTTTTTGTCCCTCACTCGCGCGGCGTCTTGTTATCGAATGACCGTGTCACCACACGGTTGTGCAAACTGAATTGGTAGGATACCGTCGGCGTATACAACTAATAATAACTGATTGAGGGCGTTAAGTCCGTCTCGCCCCCGTGGCGTCCACAGTTGTGCCACCAGAAGACGACCTACCCGAAACAGATGGTTGCACAACACGCACTGATTCGTGGTACGTCCATAGCTGGATCCTATTGATTGTACCTTCTCACAGATAATCTTCACTTCGCATACAGACACCACTATATTCTCTCGCCACGCAACGCGCCTCAGGCCAGGTGGGCGCATCGGGTGCGTATGCGCCACCGGTCCTTAGAACGCCACCTCACTCCGCCATATAAACGCTGCGCCGGCAGAGACGCTCATCCTCCCTCCCCCCTATTAACCGCGCTACATCCCAACCACAATGCTATCGAGCGACTATCACAGCCCGCCCAAGTCAAACGATACCGGCACACCAGCCAGGCACGAGGAAAGCGAGTCGCTACCAGTATCCGGTGGGTGCACGCGTGTCTCTAGACTCCGTACTCAGCTTGACGACGTCGCGTCGTCAGGGTATACGGACGGGATCCTCCAAATTTTCTGTACGGCATGTCAGACCGTTCTCGGTGAGGGCCAGAAACCCAGAGACTGTCGCCCCCAGCGCACCGACACGGCCCTACTCGAGCAAATCCAGACCGAGCTCGCGGACGCACGGGCGCAGAGAGAGCAGCTCACTGCAGCGGTAGAGTCGTGCACGACGCAACTCGGAGTAATCAGCGCACAGCTTGATACCCTGCTGCGCGCGAAGAACAACGGACACCCTGCTCCGGTGAGGACAAGCACCAAGAGTCGCGTCCCTGAGCGTATGCTCATTGGTGTTCTCTGTCTGTAGGTGTCGCCGCACACTCGGCGCACCTCGGCCTGGCACCCCGCTCCGCAGCGGAGCCGCACCCTGCCGTTGCTTGGACGCCTGGAACCTACGGCCTTTGCAGAGCACCTTGGTTCGCCAGGCGCCCGTGCGTACCTCCTTACTCTATACCGCAACACGCCACTCACGATGACCTGTTTCTTCCCCAGTTACCGGGGCGGAACCGTTCGCGACCTCGCCGTGTCCAACTGCCAACTGCGACGCCCGTCCGGGACTGTTTGGTGGGTCATTCGTGGAAGTCTGTCATTCGTGCTCTTACAGATCGTGACCCAAAGGTCCGCCATCTCCCAGACCTCCGCTCGGGCTAGAGGCAGAAGGTGAGGACTCCGCAGAGCACCAGTCGCATCACGTGTGTGATAACGGAGGTATATCAGATACTGAGGCATGGTACAAAGAGGTAAAAGTGGACTGGACCAACGGCAGTGACGACTGGATGTTACCGCCAAGCGAATTGGCGGCGTGAGCTGTCTCCCCACTCCCGGAAGTCGGTCTTGGTCGGCCTCTTGTACTTGGTAGCTTGTCATTCGAATGAAATAGAACAGAACCATATACTTTGTGCATATCTGCCCGCACAGACGGGGACGTCTTACCCGCTATATGTTTAGACCCGGTGCGATCTGGGTGGACGGTTGGGAGACGGCAGGAAGGAGTCGGGAAGGTTGGTAGCCTCCTGGCGCCACTGAGCGGAGGCTGACGGCAGAGCGCGCACACCTTGTCTCCTGCCTAAATTTCGCCTCCTATCGCACCGGTTCCCCACAGTGATCTTGGGCATCTTCTGACTCGGAAACATGCCCTGTTAGTCTACAAAAGCTTTGCACACTTGCTGCTGTCTGGATTGCGAACTGCTTGCTCGCGTTCCAGCCGAATTCCACTGTGCTCACTCACGCTCTATGGACACACACAAGCAAGCAAGGCCGGTCGAGCGCGTAGCTCTCAGCGGCCGCCTGCCATCCCCACATGCATCAGTAGCGTCTCGTTGAAACGACTCGGACTCGTACCCAGTGTCGTTTGTTCAAGCTGGAATGCATGGGTGTTGTTCCCGCCGCGGCTCGGTGCTGTCCACAGCTTCTCTCGCATTCTTCGCTATTGCGTCAAGCACTGGGCAACCAGGCTCCAAAAGTCCATTAAGGCGTCAGCCCAGCCTGTCGTCAATACTCGCGGTGCGTTCGTTCACTTCATGCTCGCATTCGCGGCAGCGTATCGTGTGGCACGATTGAGCCAGAATCGCCAGAGTGATGTACAGTCGCCCACATACCAACGGCATTCACCTCTGTTTACATACACGGGGGCGTCTTACATGTATGATACTCCCCATTATCGTCCACGCGTATAGTGCCATTTTCCTAACAGCAGCATGCTTGCACTCGCAACCTCAATTGCTACCCTGAACTTGAACATGTTTTACGCCTCGTCATGGATCACCATTCGCGAATAGGTGGGCGCATTGTTGTGTATCTTACTATATACATAGCGGCACCGACAAACTTCTCGCTCGACACAATCAACCAGCACCCGCATCCACATAGCTGCCTTACTCTGCACAGCGCTCGTAATCAGTATCAGCATGACGTCCTGGCATGAGACGCATCGTAAGCAGCTGCAGTGAGTATGCTGCAGCTGCAGTGAGTATGCTGCAGCTGCAGTGAGTATGCTGCAGCTGCAGTGAGTATGCTGCAGCCGCAATCCAGACGAGTAGCGCGTAACTCTCTGACCTCCTTCCTCGCAGAGCACTCATCAGCCGTACCACGGTCCCGCAAGATCTTGCGCTCCTCAGTTCAGCGGCAGCGCATATCGATTACCGAGACCGTGAGGTCGAGGTGAACAGGTACGTGTGATTTGCTCGCACCTGTATGCATGTTGCCGCGACGCATTGACCTCCCCCCATTGCTATGCTCCGTCCTCCACAGGCTCGCCCTTAAGGCCATCGTTGTGGCACTGTCTGATGCTGGCCGAGCTCACCGCGTGAGTGTTATGGCGCAACGTTGCTCAACCCATCGTCATTTACCCAGCACGTGTCCACCCACAGGACATTCAGACATCTGCCGATGATCGACTCTGTGGCGTCGAGATCAGGGCGCCTCCGTCGTCTCCAGACAGAGACGAGTCCGGTCGCTTCGCTGCAGATGCCCGGCTTGGATCACCACCTCCGTTGATGATACCCCCTCCGAAAGGGGCTCTGGACACCGATGCTGCTGCGCAAAATTCTTCGCTCGCGTCTGGCTAGTGCGCCATGTCTGTAGGTCCTACGTTCTATCATATCCAGTGTTCTCCGTATCCCCACTTTGGTCGTCGACACCGCGAGTGTTACGATTTTGATACACCGGCACACGGCGCTAGCCCAACCTCGTTTTGCGTGAGATGGACACACCCTGGGTAGCCCGACGCACTCGTCGCTCGTCTTCGCTCGTCCAGCCAGTATGTCACATGGCGCGGCTGTGCTTCCCATGCAGAGCCTGCAAAAGGCCATTACGTGCTCGACCGTGCATCAGCATGGTCGCTTCCGGATGACACCCTCACGCACGCCGTCTCGCAGAAGTTACGTGAGCCCTGGCTTTTACTGTTTACATCACGCTCTCGCCCTCCGAGGGTTACCATTGTCGACCCCACATGCGAGCGGACCTTCATTGACTGCCCGCCAATATTACCAACCGTACACCGTCCCTCCCTCAATTAATTCCCTGTAAATGTTCAGCACTCGATAAGACTGTGTGACGTCTGGCGTCGAGTAGCCTCGAGGCACGCTAACGATCACGAGCGCCCAAGAGAAGTGTTCCGGCGCTCCAGCCACAAGGCTCCTTGCCTCCGAACTTGTTGCTTGCTTCACGTTTAGAGCGACATCGCGCTATACAGAATTTGGGAAAAGGCTCGTATTGCTGTCTTCGGGCAGACTGCAACCTGTTGACCACGTCTGCGGCCGTCCGATCCATGGGCGTGCATGCGCAACCTACCAGTGAGTACGTATGTGCTGTCGTATTGCCGGTTTGTCTTTGGGTATGCAGCGCGAGAATAATGCTTAAATTCATTTGAAAGGTGAGCAGTAAATTGTGCCATGCCAGTGCATACACTGACGGCGATATTGCGTTGAACTCGCCGTTCGTGTCTTTCACCCGCTTCGTCAGCTTTGCGAATATCCACACTGAGCGGGTGTCTGATGGCTTGGCGGTACAATTATCTCATGTGTATATAGACTCGCGAGGTGCCTGTATACTTCACGCCCGTGAAGAATGAGCCGTTGTGCTATTGATGTGAGACCCTCGCGACTATCGTGTGCGCGGTAGGCCACGAGGCAACAACCATTGCACAGGCGCGTGTATAGTTGCACTCTGCGTCGTCTCACGGGCAGGCCGAGCAGATCACCTTTTTTTTATATATCCACACAATGGGGATGGTGCCAGGCATCCACAAAACCGTCCGCTCAGTGTTGGGTCCGCCGCATCACTGCTGGGTATAAGACCTCGGCATGCTCTCGGTGTACTCATCAATTTGCTTCCCTAGTCACACTGAATCACCTGTCTCATGTCGTTTAGAGACAATCAGCGCACGGTCGAACAGGCAGTCGACGGTTTTGTCCTAGCCACAGGCGGGGAGAACGCAACGCCAGTACTACGCCCTCGTGGGTGCCAGTTGGCTTCGTGATATCCACAATTAGTCTAACAGTCTCTTTTTTGCAGACCATGCTGGCGAGGCGCACGCAGACGTGCCCGATCACCTTCAGGCGACGCGGTTGCGCGCCCGCATTGAGCAGTCTTGGTCAGATGAGGTGAGGACGTGATTTTCCCCAAACTGATCATGACTGCTTTCATTCTCCGCACTGATGCGCCCGCACCTTCAGATGAAGAGAGCCCGCTTGTGGACCTCGACGAGCCCCAGTGGGGACGCGGCGGCGCGACCCCGCAAGGGTCATGCTCTTGTGCATATAACAACTCTCCTCCTGCGCTGTATGGCTGAAAACCGCCCATCCCAACCAAGCAGGTACTCCAGACAGCACTAACTCGCAGCCTCTAGCAATCTATGCCGCCCTCTCGCATATGCACAATGTCGTGGGCATGCCTCTGCCCATGTGAGTACGTCGGCTCTGCACCCTGCGTTTGTCGTCGTCTAAAGCAGCCGTATCATCGATTTTCATAGCGTTCCGGAGGCTTCGCACCCTCTCCTGTCCCGTTTCTCCGACACCGCTGCCGCCGACGGATCTGGACTCCAGGCTGACAACAATCCAGACATCACGTCGTCGAACACGTAGTTCCAACTCACTTTCCCTCTCGTTTATCGTGATTCCTGCGCATGTACTCCAGGGGTACACGCACGCACCTGATAGTCTATGTTAGCCCTTTTCCAGCGTACAGATCCCGCTCGCTGTCCAGCTTGTTGAGATGCGCTTCCCGTCTGATATGTACGTCCTTGTTCCGGCACTGTATGCTCGCACGAGTCTTGGGCCTTGCCTCGCGCCTTATATCGAGAGCCTTGCATATTACTCTGGTATTTGTGGCATCAAGCGTGAATGAGACGTGCTGATTTCGGAGGGTATGATGGTCACAGCGCGCCGTAGGGTGAACTGGTAAGAGGCGCTCGGAGGTCAGGCATGCAATCTGCGGTGGCTGGCTGCACGGCGCACTGCGACTTGGCTTGTCTCCTGCCGCCTTCCACTGCATCCCGCACGAGGGGACCTGCACAGTTCTTACTTTGCTTTGTTTCACCCCTCAAGCTGGGTTTGAATGTCTGATGTGCTGGGAACACCACAAACGAGGCGTGTTCTGTGGGCAAACCTCACACTTACACTGGCAATCCTTTCTCGGAGACACCCTACCCGCCCATGGCACAATCCTTCCCCCACACACTGCATGCTCTATGTCCCTACTCAGATGCTTCTAGCCGCTGTCTTTACACCATCCCATTGTCTATCTCCGAATATATGTCATGTATGTATCAGGCGATCTAGACTTCCTTGCAGATACATCATATTCCTCATCGCGCCGTTCGTTTCCGCTACTAAAGACGCTTAATACTGTTGCTTGTGACGTTTTCACTCAGTGCGCTCACAACGGCGCGACTTTTGGATAGCGACCTGAGCTGTAACCAAGATATCCGGGCTTCAAAGCGATGTACCGCACTGCCTGGATGATCTCTGGGTACTGGTACACGTTTTCTCACTGAACGACTCTTCAACAAAATGGCTGCCGCGCGTACGTAAATATCCGAGGCTTCCGCCGTTGCGCATCTCCGGATATCCTTCCTCCGCAGCGTTCTACACGTCTGCTCCGACGGCGATCCCAGCTGGTGCGGATTGTGATGGATATTGCGGTATTCGAACGTCTCCGCCAGCCAGGTATGATAATGCATATGCATCGTACCCCCGCCTCCTACCATCGCTCGCGTACCTCCCCCTGTGACAACCTGGTTCCTACGACGCCGCTTTACCAGAAGAAGCACTGGAAGTCATGTCGATGTTCTCGCCCAGCAACCTCAGCCGCGTGCACAGAAACGTCCTCAGCGCGCCCGCTGTTGATCCACCTGTGTACTCACCTTGAAGCCGGTCGCAGCTGCTTCGCAGGGTTCCATACAACCCATAGCGCCGTCACCGTTGCCTCCAGTGCATTACACCTCCCGGACGAGTCCGCTCAACCCTCCATGCACAAATGAGATGCTCGGGTACGTCCGTCTCCCTCTCACCCGTATCCCCAGCGCGCGCTCATCTGTTCACCCGTTACGCCACAGTACGCCTTCGGGGGCGACGACACGGACATATGATCTGCATGGTCGGACGCGAGACGACGGTTGAAACGGCAGTGGCGCTAAGTGCCTGTGCAGCATACGCACGTGAACTACAGTGCGACGAGGCCGATTGTGCCGCCGCCGCCTGTGGTTATCATCACACCGCCGTGCCCCAACCCTTGCAATCGTCAGTGACAACTGGCAGCGGGCTTCAGACTGGTGGCGCTTGTGGGTCGGTCTGAGTGTTGTGGACAGTATGCTATAGCGTGCCAGGCTTGCTGTCAAAAACGACCGCGCTGGTCGTTCGTTACCACAGGTCCTCATCTGATAGTCTCAAAACTCTGGTGAATATTGGGTGCACCGCGTTCATAATCCCATAAGATGATCAATTCTCTGAGCTATTTGTTTTGAATATTGGTATTCAATCTGTGCCATTTACGGAGTGAAATGCGAGCTGTCGTCGAACTTCGCATCTGAGACACAGCTGGGCGCCAAAACGGCGGGCGCAACTTGCACAGCACCTCCATCAACTCAGTGGATTTTGTACAAGTACTAGACATCCGCCCCGTCGCGCGCTGCCAACGCTTCCACTCTGTCTCCTGTTGTAGTAGGACACTTGAGGCGCAACAGCTAGCTTGGACTCACCGCGCTTGGGCTGTTCGCCTTGGCCGCTCCAAGCGCGCTCACGGACAATGCGTGGCACGACCAAAGCGAGCTCGCACACATGTATATATATGCCCTATCTAGAGTACAGAATCTATCATCAGTTCCCTTTCCCTTTCCTCTCCCAGTGTGCTCGAACTCCAACAGGTTATGAGCCCTGACGAGTTCTAATCAAACGAACGCCGAAACAGAACACTGCTTACCTTGCTGAAACTCTGCTTGACCCTCTAAACATCCTCCCTTCCTATCTCTGGAACCATGTCGACGTCTTCAAACCCCTTGGATCGCATCCGTATCGAGAAACTCAAAGGACCCGATGGCTGGACCGCCTAGAAGATCCTGATGGAGGACTACTTGTGGAACGCGAAGGTTTGGGACTACGTGGTGGAGAAGACGAAGAAGCCGAAGGTGTCAGAGGGAGCGAAGGCGGAGGAGACGAAGGCAGCGGAAGAATGGGGAGAGAAGGACCGACTCGCGCTGAGCCTGATCCGAGCATGCGTAAGTCCTTCAATTCTCGATCTCGTCCTCGGGTGCAAGACCAGCGCCGAGGCTTGGAAGGCCCTCGCTGCGAATTTCGAGAAAAAAGGAGTGATGGAATTGGTCGGTGTGTGCCGCAAGCTGCTGCAAGCCCAGTACTCGGAAGGGGACGACCTTGAAGAGTGGCTGCGCGAGATGAGCAAGCTACGCACGCGTTTGGCAGCTCTGGGGCACCCGATGCCCGACAAGGAGTTCGCAATCATGTTGATCACCGGACTCCTGAGCTCTTGGGACTCCTTCGTGGGCGGACTGAACCTCCGAAAGGATCTTGATGACTCTGACGAGCTGATGTCCCGGATCCGCGAGATGGGGGGTCGCCTAGCAAGCTCCGAGGTGGCTATGATGGCAAAGCAAGGCAGGACCGGTACGAAGGCGAAATGCTGGAAATGCGGCAAGCCGGGTTTCCAGAGAGACTGCCCGAACCACAACAAAAGGGCCGCCGGGAAGAGCGGCAGGAGTGGCGACGCGAAGGGAAGGGAAAGGAGAAGAGTGGCGGGCCGGCGGCTAAGGTGTTGGTGACGGATGAGGCGGATCCCGACTCGGATGACGAGGACTCCTGCCACTTCACCTATACGTCGACGGATGAGCCGGATGCCATCGCGTTTTCCATTGTGGATGCCGACGCGTGGTTGGCAGACACCGGGACGACCGTGCACGTCGCACACGAACGCGCGCATTTCTCTTCCTACGTCGTGACTCCGGGAAGGACACTCCGTGGCGCTGGATCGACTCCGATTCTGGGTCGAGGCACTGTCGACGTCCGTTTCGAGTGCGAGGGGCTCTCAACCACCATAACACTCCGCAATGTTGTTCACGCGCCGGGTGTCCCCCATAACCTCATCTCCGTCGGACGCGTCGAAGCGGGCGGGCACAAGGTTGAGATGGACAAGGGTCAGATGCGCTTCATCGACCCGAAGGGACGCGCGTATGCAACAGGCAGGCGGGTGGCGAACTATCTCTATGCCATGAAGGTCGAGACGAGAGGCAAGCCTGATGATGTCGCATGTCCGGCGGCACCTACGCGCCCTATCCGCAAAAAGACCTGGGACGAGTGGCATTGCGTTCTTGGGCACATCTCGATGCAGTCCGTGATGGCCCTGAAGAAACGCGGCATGGTCAATGGGATGGCAGTCAATGAGTCGAAGCCGCTGTCCGAGCAGTGCGAGGTCTGCGTCCAGGCCAAGCAGTCGATCGCGCCCTTCCCGCAGAAGTCGGACACACTGA
>JABYQO010000076.1:0-19873 GCA_022606155.1 Trametes elegans | reverse complement strand
TTCAACACCTTGAAGACACAATTCGCAACAGCACCTGTACTTTAAATGCCCGACATCACCAAACATTCATCATTGAATCAGACACATCCCAATGGCAACTGGTGCCATACTATGACAACGAGACACCAATGGCGACCCATACCCTGTGCATATCTATCTGAAGACTATCAGCAGCCAAACAAAACTATGAAATCTACAATAGGGAACTTCTCGGGATTGTCCAAGCCCTTAAAGCTTGGAGACACTACCTAGAGAATCAGAATACCCTGTCACCATCCCATCTGACCACAAGAACCTCACGTACTGGAGAAGTCCACAACAATAAACTGACGACAGACCCAATGGGCACTCTTCCTATCCCAGTTGATATCCAACTAAAACACACTCCCAGCACAGCAATGGTCCAATCCAATGCACTGTCAAGGTGCCCAACTACCGCATGGAAGGACAAGATGACAATCAGCAACAAACCCTATTACCCAACAACCTATTTGTGCAACTGGTTGATACACGACTTGCTCCTCAATTTAAATGACTAGCTCAACAAGACAAGCTTTTCTGTGATGCACTTGCTGCAATTCGTTCACAAGGACTTCCACCAATCAAAAGCTCCCACACTGATTGACTGAACAAGATGCTTTAATATTCTACCAAAACCGTGCTACGTACCTGCAGACCAAGAACTATGATGCAATTTAATCCGACAACACCATGACATACCAGCAGCAGGCCACCCCGGAAAATTCAAAATGCTGAACTCTACAATGAGACTACTGGTGGCCAGAAATGTATATCATGGTCTCCCGCTACATCAAAGGATGTGCACTCTGTCAACAAAACAAACCAACACACATCCAGCAACACCGCCACCACAACCAATCACAGCCACCAATGTGACACGACCATTTTAACATGTATCCATCGATCACATCACCGATCTTTCCATGTCCCATGGTATAATAGTATTCAGGTCGTGGTCAACCAAGGCCTTACAAAGGGGGTAATCCTTGCACCCTGCAAGAAAACAATTGACACAATGGGGACTGCAACCGTCGGATACAACCAAGCCCCTGTATTTTTTCCTATTTTGACTTATTTTACGGATCATTGATGGGTATTTCACGGCACGTAGCACAATCAGACTTAGTATGAAAGCAAGGCTGTCACCTGACCAGTCACCTGACCCCTACCTGCAGACTAACTTGTAGGCGAACAGACCACTCTCACGTTTGTACGCATTTGCACCTCTGCAGTAGTATATAAGACCCCCATGTAGCAGCCCTAGCCCTCATCTTGACCTTTTGGTCTTTGGGCTAGGTAAGCCGTCGTTTGTACCCTTTCATAGTCATCAATGCTAATCTTGGTCTTTGGGCTAGATTTGCCATGAAAGTCTAAGTCCGGCATTGCATTGACCCAGTGTCTGCTGCCCTCGAGTCAGATCATTCTAGTTTTGTAGTTGTAGGCAGTTCCTTGTTGTGTCAAGTTTAGCTCTGCAACATTAGGTCAAGATCCCCCACCATGCTGGAGATCTGCCAACCAGATCTTCCCCACGCATACAGTTCATTCTGTTCTGATCACCCCTGTGTTGGTACCCCTCGTGCACGCACTTTGTCACCCTGGAGTAGTGGTCAGGGTGCAACCCTTGGCTTCCAATCTTTTGATTGGTACAGCATACGGAATCTGCCTAACCCACAGTGTAAAATCCAGTGTTGATTATAATGGGTGCACCTTTGGGTGTAGGAGGCAAAGAAAAGTGGCTAAAGGAAGCCAAGGCAGGTTACCCTTGGGCCCGGTCCCTTGTGGTAAAAGACGCAGAAATAGGCCAAGGAGGCTGAGCAGACAGCATTGGGTAGCAAAACTGCAGACAACGTCCCGCGAAAGTGAGTGGACACCCTGGATCTTGGTTGCCACAACAAGCGTCACGCATACGATCAGATAGACCAGGTCGACTGCTCCATTGAGTCCAACCAGTGGCTTGACTGGCCAGTCATTCCTGCCCCAATCACTGTTCTCCATCATTGCCCCCCAACACTTAGATGACGAGGAAAGCCCTCGCTTCCTCGCTACCACCCTTGAACAGATCCTCGGGCTCATCCCTGAATCCATTGCCCTACCAGACACTCGGTCCCCACCCCTATGCTCATCACCCAACCCCCATCACCAGTTCCTGATCCCACCCCCACCATGTCTGATGAAATCATTCAGGCCCTGATCAACAGGCAGACCCAGATGCAGCAGGCCATTGCTGCACTTACCATCGGCTGTCACCACTCTCACCACCACCATCAACAACAGTAACCAGGTCCACAATGACAATGCGGAATGGCAGCTGGACAAGGCCATCCAGAAGCCCACCCCCTTCAAAGGAACATTGAGTGCTGATGCGCGCCGATTCCTTGCCGCCTTTGCCGCCTATGCGTTCTTTACCAGCCCTCTCCTTAACGAGCGAGGAGACAATGGTTGGCTCCATTGCCACGATCAAAAGTGAATCTTTTCAGCGCTCTCCTTCCTCCAGGATGACGCAGCAATCTGGGCCACGCCCTACATAGAAACCATCAGCGGGCTACCCTGGCAGAACACCCGTTCAACAACGACCACAATCTGTTTCGGGCTGCATTCTGATCCCACTTCAAAACCTCTGACAAAACAGTAAGATGCTAAGGATGCGCTACACCTCCTTCATCAGGAAAACAGGACAGTCCCTGAGTACGCCGCCAAGTTCAAGGAACTAATGAGCCACCGGGCTACTCAGTAGCGGATCTCTGCGACTGCTTCTATGAACACCTGGCTAGCCGCATCAAAGACAAGCTGTTGCACACCGCCCGGCCCATCGGCACCCTCGACAAGCGGAGAAGGCGCATGAACAAGGCAAGTTGGCCCCAGCCCCCAGGTACACCCTGTAACCCCCGCCACCCCATTTGTTACTAAGGACCCCAATGCCATGGACATCAATGCCTTCCGCACGTGTGAAGCATTCCTCAATCAATGACAGGCAAATGCTTCGGCTGTGGCTCCACTGCCACAGTAAGCGCGATGGCAACCATGAGTGGGACATCTGCACGTGGTGTGGCCGAACTGGTCATTGCGAAGTGGTGTGTCAGAGCAAGTACATGGGGCAACCAAAGAAGCAGCGGGTGGCAGCAACAGAGGAGGTACCCTTGGACACCGCCGCCCCCACCTGGAAGCCACGGTGTCAGCCAGCCAGGTCGGTATCATTGCCCAGCTCCTGGAAGGGCAACAACAACTTGCAGTGCAGATCAAGGTGAAGCAGGCTTTTTAGATTAGGCACACACTAAGGCTACAATGTCCCCGCCCAATGGGTCACACAGGACTTCCCCTCCCCATCTATCTATGATTTGGTCTCCTCTTTACTTTTAAAGTACCAGAAATAGATACCACAAGTTCTCACTTCCATATCAGTGTGAATGTCAAATGAAGGAACCATAGCGTACCCGCCGTAGCCATGATAGATTCTGGAGCCACAGGTCTATTCATCATCAATGCTTCATTGATCAAAATCGCATCATAACCCACCCCCTTGCCTGAGCCATCCCGCTCCACAACATTGATGGCTCACATAACCAAGCGGTAGTATCACCCACTTTGCACGACTGGAACTCAGCATTGGGGCACACCGAGCGGACAGAGTTCCTCGTCACAAACATTGGACCAGAAGATGTCATCCTTGGCTTCCCTGGCTGCTGAAGATCAACCCGCATATTGATTGGAAGGATGGGCAGAGTCGAGGTTGACACAGAGCACCAGTCTGCGGACTCTGCTGAAGACCTCCCCCTGTTTGAGAAGATTGCGGCCAATAGATGCCTTTGCTGGCAATGGCAGAAGCTCAGTGTGCTTGAAGAGGCCACGGAGGAGCTTTGGTGTGCTGCTGGATTCACGTACTCCACCCAGCTTGCCACCAAAGTACATCAGGCCAAGCCAAGGAAGACCTTCGAAGAGATGATCCCAGAGGAATACCAACAGTATGCCCAGGTCTTTTCCAAACCGGACTTGGAGTGCCTCCCAAGCACAAGCCATACAATCACACTATCGATCTAAAGCCGGGCGCCCCAAGACCATCCGATCGAAGGTCTACCCCATGCGGTAAATGAGCAGGCTGAGCTGGACACCTTCCTCGAAGAGAACCTCAGGAAAGGCTACATCGTGCCATCCAAGTCTCCAATGGCCTCACCTGTCTTCTTTGTTAAAAAGAAGGATGGCAAGCTCTGCATGGTGCAGGATTACCAGAAGCTCAATAACATCATGGTGAAGAACCAATACCCGCTCCCCCTGGCATCAGACATCATCAACCGCCTTCGCTAATCCAAGTACTTCATGAAGTTCAACATCCGTTGGGGTTACAACAATGTACGAATCAAGGAAGGCAATAAATGGAAGGCGGTGTTCACCACCAATCAGGGGCTGTTTGAACCACAGATTATGTTCTTCGTCTCACCAATTCCCCGGCCACTGTCCGGGCACTGATGAACTCCATTTTCGGCAACCTTATTGCTGCTGGAAAGTAGCAGTGTACCTGGATGACATTCTGATCTTCAGTGTCACACGGGAGGAGCATCAACGTGTCACGCACTAGGTTCTGCAGCGCCTCCAGGCCCATGATCTCTTTTTTACGACCCGAGAAGTGCGAGTTTGAGCAGACCGAGATTGAATACCTGGGTTTGGTAATCCGACAAGGGGAAGTCAGCATGGACCCTGTCAAAGTTCAGGCCGTACGGAACTGGCTGGCCCACGGAATCTTCGAGAAGTCCGTGACTTCATCGGCTTTGCTAACTTCTACTGCCGCTTTATCTGAGACTTCACCCAGATCACACGCCCCCTGCACGACCTCTCACCAAGAAGAATGCCCCCTGGAATGGGGGCTGCGGCAGTGCAACCGCCTTTTGAGACGCTCAAGACCTTCGCACCTAGCTGAGCTGTACTATACCTGTACTCGTGGGCGCCAAAAGTATGGAAACACCTGCCTGTTTTGGTAGCTCATTTTGTTATGGCTCGGTTTCATGTATTTCAACAGTTCTTCATATCAAAGCATAAGCATTAGGAAGCATGGATAATTGTGTGTTATATGATACATTTAAAACCTGGTTTGCCTCCCATGAACTTTCAGCACCTCCTGAACTCTTGCCCCATCTTTGACGTCTTCTGCCTCACCACTTTATCTGGCATCTGTTAGGACGTGTGCCGTGGCAGGCAGTGGACGGAGACAGGGTTCCGGGAAGGCCGGCGGAGTTCCGACCACGACACAGGGATGTGGGGACTTGGCGAAACTATTGGTAATGCCCTGAGCAATCTCGTCGGGTGTCCCCTATTTACTAGAGTTCACCGACAAGAGACGGAAGACTGAGGTGTCCGACAGATATCCGAGACGGGGGCTGAGAACGAGGATGTATTGCGAGTAGCGTACCGAGAAGCAAAGAATAACGAGCAAGAGTAAGAACAGGGAGTAAGCAACAAGTATCCAACTGAGGCAAAGGCTACTACCAGCGCGCCTTATATACTAAGCGAGCCTAACATATAAGGAAGGGGGCTTGCGTCATGGACATCGGAACTCCAGTGAGTCCGAGGTCCCTTGACGCAAGCCAAGAGAATGGAAGTTCTACTAGGAACTGCATGACGCCAGCGCAAGGAAGAATCGAGAACGTACTAAATGTGGAAAGTCCGGAAGTCCTGATGGAACTCCTTTGAGGTGCTCCGGAGTTCCAGCACGGATTGTGACAGTGCCCCCCCTAGGCCCAAGCCCCCGAGGGCCATAGTGTGACCACGGTAATGACACCGAGTGCCTAATGGGGCAGCACGGATCGCCCATTGTTGAAACAGAGGACGAGGCGAGCGCCCGCGAAGCTCGTCTGGGTTGGCGGCTATAAGAGCCCTGCTTGTGGCCAGCCCAGTCCCAACCCCAAAACCCAACCACAACCACTCAGCCAAACCCTAGTTCCCCCCCCCAGCAACATGTTCCGGCCTACCCCCACCGCGTACCCTCAAGGAGCGTCTGGGGCGGCTGAGGCGGAGACGCGCGGTTGCGCGCACGAGGGCAGCAGAGGCCGCAGCGGCGGAGGCGGCAAGGCGGCGAGGCCACAGGCGGCGGAGGCGGCAAGAAGCGGCCGCCGAAGGAAGTCCGTCGGCGTCCGAGACGGCGCCGAAACAAGAGGACGCAGCGGCCCGGCCAAGGGAAGGCCCCGGAGAAGCCCTTGGTGGAGTCCAAGTAAGTCCGTCGGACTCCGTCGGATTTCCGGCTGACTTTGGTTTAGGGTCTCCTGCGATGTGCGCCCGCATCGGGCAGCCTGCTTTACCGCACAGCGGAAGGTGCGCTCTGCATGCGTGCCACCAGCGCAAGACGGCTTGCCAGACCGACGGCAAGCCTCCACCGGCCCGGTCCTGGAGGACCGACGAGGGGTCCGGCGCCAACACCGGGGTGCCAGCCCCGCGGCCGGTTCGCGCACCGGGGCCCGGACTTCCGCTCCTACGGCCGGGAGCTCCGGAGGCGCCGCCTCCAGGCGCCCACTTGGGCGGCAAACCCGGAGTCCTCCGACCTCCTGTCAGGGGACCAGCTCCTTCACACAGTCCTGGCGGAGCTCCAGGGCTTCCGGCGGGACCAGGCACGTGCCCAGGCCATGCACCAGTCCACACAGTGGGACGTGGCGCTCCTGCGCACGGAGATCAAGGAGTTTAAGGAGGCTGCGCAGCTCTTCCGCAAGGAGACCGTGGGGGCCCAGGAGCACTACCAGGCACTCATGGAGTACATTGAGAGCCACCGCAAGGAGGATGAGGAGGAGTTCGTCCCGGAGCCGGACGAGGTGGTGGACGCGGCAGCTGCGAGCGCGGAAGAGGCGCAGAGGCCGAGGGCAACAGGTCGGGGTCCGGATCGGAGGAGTCTGGTTCAGGAGACGAGGGTGAGGAGGAGTTGGGTTCAGGGATGAGGATGATGAGGGGGAGGAGGAGGAGAACAGGAGTTCCGGATCGGGCCCGAAGTAGGTTGACGGAGTTCTGGGGATGAGCACTACAGTAAATAGTAAAGTGGTAAATTGTAGCAACTTCTTGGCCATAAGAAAGCATGAACGAAAGTGGTAAGAAAGCAATCTAATAAATGCGTCAAGGAACTTTGTCTAGCAGTCCTGGTTTGTTCGGGTACTTCCGGTGCAAGTCCGTGACTAGCTCCTGCACGTGTCCGAGTTCCGTGGCCAAGATCCACGAAGTCTCTTCGTCCATACCCTCGTAGCCAGCCCAACAGACTAGGTACAAGAGTTTACAGGACTTCCGGGGTCGGTCCAGTTTGGAGTCCAGGATCTCCGAGATCTTGTACTCTGGTTCTCCGTCAATGATAACCAGAGGCAGAGGCGGCTGTATGCATCCGGAATTCCGTTTGGTGTGGCGGGCTCCAGCTGGGAGATGTGGAAGATGGGGTGGACAGCGTGCATGGAGTCGGGTAATTGAAGCGTGTAGGAGTGCGTTCCCACCTTCGCAATGATTTCGAAGGGGCCAAGGAACTTCTCTGATAGCTTCTTGGACGGACACGTCGTTCGGATTTGCTCAGCCTTTAGATACACTGGATCTCCGACATGGAAATCCGGGGCAGGGAGACGGTGCTTGTCCGCCTGCGCCTGGTAACAGGCCTGAGCTTCCACGATCTGCATCCGGAGGACCGAGTGGAGTTCCTCGAGGTTGACTGCAAACTCCGGGCCCGGGCAGAAGTGAGGTCACGTTCTGGGTGCACCGCAAGTCCGGGGTGATAACCCTTGTTCGCGAAGAATGGAGAGATCCTGGTAGTTGCATTAGGAGCGTTGTTATACGCAAACTCTGCCAACAGGAGTAAGCAGGCCCAGTTGTCCTGCTGGTAGTTGCAGTAGATCCGGAGGTACTGCTTCAGGGTCTGGTTCACTCGCTCGGTCTGGCTGTCGCCCTCTGGATGGTACCCGGAGGTGAAGTGTAGGCGCATGTCGAGGGCCTTTCCAAGGGAGCGGAAGAAATGGGAAACGAACTCGGAACCCCGATCGGAGGTGACGTTCAATGGAACTCCGTGCTTGGAGAAGACATGCATGACAAACAGGTCCACGAGCTCCAAGGTGGTTAGGGTATCATGCGTTGGGATGAAGATAGCCTGCTTGGTGAGGTAGTCGACGATGACGAGGATGGCGGTGAAGCCTCCGGAGTTTGGGAGTTGCTCGATGAGGTCCATTAAAACGGAGTTCCATGGGCATTCCGGGATTGGGAGTTGCTTGAGTGTCCCATAGGGAAGGTGCCGAGGGTCTTTGCGCGCGCACACTGGGTGCAGGACTTCACGTAGTCCCGGACATAGACTTGGAGTCCCGGCCACGCGTAGTCGCGGAACACCAGGGCCTGTGTCTTGTTCTGACCCCAATGTCCCGCGGTCGGGTAATCGTGGTGGGACTGGAGGACTCGAAGGCGGAGATCCAAGGTGTCCGGCACATAAATCCGGTCATTGAAACAAAGGAGGCCTTCGTTGTTCCAGGACCAGCGTGAGTCACCCTTGGTAGCGGCGGTGCGCGTGGCGGAGAGTTTGGGGTGGCATGGATCTGTGGACTGAGCAGAACGGATGTCCGAGCGGAGTTGTTCTTCGTCCAACAGGAAAGTTGCTCGGAGTACTGGTTCCCGGAGATATGTCGCCCGGAGGGAAGCGGCGAGCTGCTCCTGCGTGAAGACAGGTCGGAAGTTGTGTGGGTTGACTACAGAGTAGTCACTGCCCCCCTTCTTTGGGTAGACATCCCAACGTCGAGTAAGCGTGTCTGGTTTTGCGCCGAGTTTTCCGGGCAGAAGCGAATGACCAGATTGAATTGTGACAGGAACTCCGACCAGCAGGCTTGGCGGTGTGTAAGGAGCTTCGTAGTGGAGAAGTACTCGAGATTCTTGTGGTCCGTAACAACGTCGATCGGAGTTCTGGAGCCCTTGAGGTAGTGCCGCCAGTTCCGGAAGCACTCGAAGATCGCCAGGAGTTCCTTGTCATGTGTGTCGTAGTTGAGTTCCGCTCCAGTTAGAGTCCGGGAGTGGAACACGATGGGATGGAGTTCCCTGGACTCCGTGGTGATAGAGAGGATTCCGGCGATGGCGTAGTTGGACGCGTCGGTTTCGATGGTGAGTGGGTGGTCAGGTTCCCAGTGGTGCAGGATGGGTGCGGAGGTGAAGGCACTCTTGAGCATATTGAAGGACTTCCGGCACTTCTCATCAAAGTTC
Source organism: Trametes elegans (assembly GCA_022606155.1). Classification (NCBI taxonomy): domain Eukaryota; kingdom Fungi; phylum Basidiomycota; class Agaricomycetes; order Polyporales; family Polyporaceae; genus Trametes; species Trametes elegans. The sequence continues at coordinate 10,672 of JABYQO010000076.1, read as the reverse complement.
CATGGAACTCCCTTGCGCGTCAAGCGGGTCAAGGGGAGGATGATCTCGGAGTAGTTGTGGATGAACCGACGGTAGAAGTTCGCAAATCCAAGGAACGACTGGATGTCCCGGACCTTCCAGGGTTCCAGCCAGTCGAGGATCGCCTTCACCTTAGGCTCGGACATAGTCAGGCCTTTGGGCGACAGGATGTAGCCGAGGTACTTGACGGACGTGGCATGGAACTCGCACTTGTCCGTGCGAGTGAAAAGCTGGGACTTCCGGAGCCTCTGGAGGACTTCCCGGACATGCTCCCGTGTTCCTCGACAGAGTCCGAGTAGATGAGGATGTCGTGAAGTACACCACAATGCACACATCCAGGAGGTCCGCGAACACTTCATTAACGAAGCACTGGAAGGCCGCCGGAGCGTTTGACAGTCCGAAGGGCATGACAAGCCATCGAAGGAGCCGTACCGGGTCCAGAAGGCCGTCTTCCACTCGTCACCAGGTGCGATCCAGACAAGGTTATAGGCGTGACAGAGGTCGATCTTGGTGTAGATGTGGGCCTTCCGGGGGGGTCAAGGAGATCCGAGACGAGAGATAGCGGGTACCAGTCCTTCTGGGTGATCTTGTTGAGCCCCAGTAGTTCACACACAGGTGGAGGATCCATCCTTCTTTTTGATGAAGAGAACCGGAGCTCGCACGGAGAGTTGACCGCTGAATGAAGCCTGAACAGAGGTTCTCCTCGATATACCCACGTAGTATGTCCAACTCCACCTGGGACAGCGAGTATATCGGCTAGGGGTGGAACCTTGCCTCCTCAAGGGTGATCTTGAGATCATGAGGCCGGTGTTCCAGGAGGGTGTCGCCTTTCTCTTGCTGAAGACGTCCACGAACTCGTGGTACTCCAGTGGAACTCCAGACAAGTCTGGAACTTCCTCCTCAACCGACGAGCTGCGGGCCTTCACAGAGTCCAGCAAGACGGCCGACAGATTGAGAGTGAGACTCTCAGCCCCGGGCAGCCGGCACGCACGTATAAACGCGGCGGCGTTAACCAGCATAATCCAGGGTTCCAAATGGGGGTCCAAAGGGGTGTCCGAAGGGGTGTCCAAAGGGGTGTCCAAAGGGGGAGAGGTTGCAGAATACGACTCTGCTGGGGAAGCTCCGACCAAGACGGACAGAAGTCGGACAGAGAAGCCAAGGGCACCAGGGGTTCCGAAGATGCAGGACACGTCAGGGGTACGTCCGGAATTGAATGCTGCGCTTCTTCCAGTCAATCAAGGGATTGTAGGCAGAGAGCCAGCTGTACCCAGGACGGCGGAGACCGACTTGTCAAGCGGAGTTACAAAGAATTTGACCGACATGACCTCTCCCGAGGGGAACTGAATGGGCAGGGTGGAAGTCCGAGTAATGATGTGGTTTGACGAACTGTCGAAGAGTTGTAAATGGATGGGAGGTTCAGGATTCGTCAGAAGTCCGTGACATTCTACGAAGTCCAAATCCAGGAAGCAGTGCGAGGACCCGGAGTTGATGAGCGCGCAGAATTCTGAACAGACGAGCTCGGAGAACAGGGTGACATGGAGGGAAAGGGGGTCAGAAAGAGCGGACACGTTGAGCCAGAGTACCAAGGGAGGTTCCGTGCCGGGAGGGTCAATGCAGTCCTTGCCTGACACGGAAGACCGAGAACTGCTGACTAGTTTTTTGGCTCCTCTGTTGGCTCGGTATCCTCCTGGACATCCGACTGGGGGTCCGACAACTCGAGTTCGGAGGTCTGAGCAGCACGACCTTTGGCGGGGGAGGCGGACTTCTTTGGGCAGACTGCGGACATATGTCCGGCTCCGCTGCAGAAGAGGCAGAGGTTGTTTGCGAACCAATGCTGCCGTTCCTCCTGGGTCAGCTTCCCATCCTTACCCAGCTTATCTGAGTAGGGCTTGGAGGCTGGCTTGGCCGGGGTCTTAGAAGGGGTCGAAGGGTTACAAGAGGTGGGGGTGGACGTCGGGGAACTTGTGGCAGGAGTTGACGACTTGTATGGGGTTCCAGATCTTGGCTCCGAGGTGGTCTTTGCGGGGTTGCGGATGACTTGTGGCTACCCGAAGACTCCCTGGCTTGCTCCGCCTTGCGTTCCCAGTACCGGTGGTCCAGGGACTGCGCAAGGTTGCAGAGTTCCTCCAAGGAGTCTGGCTTCCCGACCTCGGAGATCCGATCCTTGAGTCAGGCTGGGAGTCCCTTGTAGAACTGGTACTGAAGGGCAGCTCTACCCCAGCGGACCTGCGTCATGAGCCAAGTGAATTGGGTAATGTACTTCACGATCCGCTGGTTGTCCGCCATTCGGAGATTCTTGAGGTCATGTTTGGCTTGTCCGGTTACATTGTATGGGCCGAAGTTAACCCGGAGTTTCTCCTGGAACACCTCGTAGGAGTATAGGAATTCCGGCAGGTTTCCGGACTTGCGCTCCAGGAGGGACGGCTTAAGCCAGGCGAGGGCCATGCCCTTGAGGTAGGAGATGGCGTAGGTGACTTTCTTCTCATTGGTGTCAAACATCCTAGGGCGAGCCTTAAAGACTAGTTCCAGCTGCATGAAGAAGGAACGAAGCTTGGTGGGATCCGATCTGTCAAACTGATCGGGCTCCCGAACGTTGCTTCGTTCAGAGGAGGCGGACGGAGTTCCAGTGTGAACAGCGGAAGTAGTCTGGGTGAGTAGCAGCATAGCCTGTGCCAGGTCCCATTGGGGGTTGGATGAGGGTGCAGGGGTCGGATCGGGAAGGTAAGGTGGATGTTTGCGGAGTTCCGGGGCTGGTGCGGCAGGCTGCGGGCTTGACCAAGACGGTGCGACGAAAGGGTTGTTGGGGGACGTCTGCGGGTTGTCGGGAGGGATACAAGGAGGATTGGTGGGTGTGGATTGGGGGAAGCCGAGAAGTGGAGCTCCGGGGAGGCGAGACAGGGCTGCTTCCGGAGTTCCAGCATGCGACTCAGCTAGGGGTGACTGAGTGGAAACGTCGAGGAGGGGTTGCAAACCCGCGGGACGTGTGGGAGTAGTCAGATCCCCGATGGGGACCTGGATGCGATGCGCAGAGAATCCAGACCAAACACCTTCAGGTTCCATAGACATGACGAGACCCTCAATGTGAGTTCAAAAACACTGTTAGGACGCGTGCCGTGGGCAGGCAGATGAACGGAGACGGGGTTCCGGGAAGGCCGGCGGAGCTCCGACCACGACACAGGGATGTGGGGACTTGGCGAAACTATTGGTAATGCCCTGAGCGATCTTGTCGGGTGTCCCCTATTTACTAGAGTGCACCGATAAGGGACGGAAGACCGAGGTATCCAGCGGATGTCCGAGATGGCAGTCCAAAGAACAAGGGTGTATTGCGAGTAGAGTACTAAGAAGCGTAGGGTAGCAGAGAGTAATGAACAAGTATCCAAACTGAGGCAAAGGCTACTACCAGCATGCCTTATATACTAAGTGAACCTAACATATAAGGAAGGGGGCTTGCATCATGGACATCGGAACTCCGGCGAGTCCGAGGTCCCTTGACGCAAGCCGAGAGAATGGAAATTCTACTAGGAACTGTATGACACCAGCGCGAGGAAAGATCGAGAGCATACTAAATGTGGAAAGTCCAGAAGTCCTAACAGAACTCCTTCGAGGTCACTCTGGAGTTCTGGCACAGATTGTGACATAACCCCAATTTACCTGCAGTTATTTGATGGTACTTCCAACCAGTTGATTATGCAGTCAACTACACTTGCAATACATTTTCTATCAGGAGAAGTTCTTGACATAGACTTCTTTGTCACTCCACTCAACAAGTTCATATCTGCCATACTGGGATACAGCTGGCTCACTGCTTACAATCTGTTGATTGACTGGAAGAAGCGCAGCATTCAATTCCATTCTGCACCTCCGCCTTGTCCCGTATCTGACACAACTCAAGAACTACTGCCGGCACCCACTGAGCTACCCCCAGAACCTTTGACTTCTCCTCACTCTTCTTCTAGAGTTTTGCTGGTGAATGCTTTGGCTTTTGCTAGAGCGTGCAGACTCCTGGGCTCCGAGAGCTACACTCTGAACCTGGATACTATGGACCTTGCTTATACTCAGAGTTTGTCCATTGAGTCCTCCCCTCCAGACCTCACTGGAATACTAAAGGAGTACCATGACTTCATGGATGTCTTCAGCAAATCCAAGGCCGACATTCTCCTGGAGCATTGCCCTTACAACCTTAAAATCGAGCTTGAAGAAGGCGCTACTCCGCCCCTCAGACCTATCTACTCCCTCTCTAAGTTGGAGCTTGACACCCTTTGGGAGTATATTAATGAGAACCTCCATTCAGGGTTCATTTGTCCGTCCAACTCCCCTGCAGTGCTCCTGTCCTCTTTGTCAAGAAGAAGGACAGCACCTTGCGTCTCTGCATGGACTATCAGGGTTTGAATAAGATTACCCGGAAGAACCACTACCCCCTTCCCCTTGTTTTGGACCTATTGGACACCCCTGCAAGGCCCGTATCTACACCAAGATCAACCTCTGGCATGCGTACAACTTGGTCCAAATAGCCCCCAACAACAAATGGAAGACTGCCTTCAGGACCCATTACAGGTCTTTCAAGTGGCTCATTATGCCATTTGGTCTCTCCAATACCCCCGCCACCTTCCAGCAGTTCGTCAATAACATTTTTGCGGACATACTTGATGTGTGTGTCATCATCTACCTCAACAACATCCTCATCTACTCTGATACCCCCGAGAAGCACCACAAATACATCAAGAAGGTACTCTGACATCTGCGCAAGCACCAGCTCTACGCCCGCACAGACAAGTGCGAGTTCCACACTGACTCCATTGAGTATCTTGGATACATTTTATCACCATTGGGGCTTACCATGTCCATGGAGAAAGTTAAGGTGATCTTGAACTGGCCTGAACCATGTAAATTCCGGGACATACAGTCATTCTTGGGCTTTGCTGACTTCTACCACCCGTTCATACTGAACTACTCCGAAATTGTACTACTGCTCACCCATCTCACCTGCAAGTCCATGCCTTGGAACTTCTCTGAGAATTGCCAACGGGCCTTTAATGCTCCCAAGAAGGCCTTCACCACCACTCTGGTACTTCACCACTGGATTCCGGACCGACCTCTTACTGTTGAAACCAACACCTCGGACTATGCAATTGCCGGTATCTTGTCCCTTACCACCAAGTCCGGCAAACTTCACCCCATCACTTTCCATTCCCGCACCCTGACCGGCACAGAACTCAACTATGATATGCACAACAAGGAACTCCTCACCATCTTTGAATGTTTCAAGACCTGGCGGCACTACCTCAAAGATTTGGCAACTCCGATCAACATTGTCACAGACCACAAGAACCTTAAGTACTTCTCCACCACAAAACTTCTTACCTGCTGGCAAGCCCGGTGGTTGGAGTTCCTCTCACAGTTCAACCTTGTAGTTCATTTCCAGCTGGGAAAGCTGGGAGCCAAACCCGATGTGCTGACATGCCATTGGGATGTCTACCCAAATGAGGGGGGCAGTAACTACTACATTGTCAACCTGCACAACTACTGACCAGTGTTTATGCAGAAACAGCTTGCCTTCTCTCTCTATGCCACTTACCTCTGACTCCCCATACTCTGTGCATCCTTTACCCTTGACACTGACCAACTCTGGGCTGACATCAAGTCTGCCCAAAACTCCTGTACTCCCGATGCCAAACTATCCGCTGCTACCAAGCTTGCATGTGAAGGCAACCCCCAGTGGTCAGTTGATGAGAATGGCTTCCTTCGGCTCTCAGGTCATATCTATGTTCTGAACTCCAATGACCTCCATCTATGCGTCTTCCAAGCCTGTCATGATGATCCAACAGCTGGTCATTGGGGCCAGAACAAGACTCAGGCTTTGGTCCTTCGGGACTATGCTTGGCCTGGACTTCGACCCTTCATCCGGGACTACTGCAAGTCCTGTACGACCCGTGCTCGTTCTAAAACCCCACGACACCTTCCCTACAGTACCTTGAAGCAACTTCCGATCCCCAAATGACCATGAAACTCCATCTCCATGGACCTCATCAAACAACTACTGAACTCTGGCAGCTATACTGCAATCCTGGTAGTGGTTGATTGCCTCACCAAACAGGGCATCTTTATCCCTACTCATGACACCCTCACTGCCTTGGAGTTAGCAGACTTGTTTGTACTCCATGTCTTCTCCAAGAATGGCATACCTTCCCACATCACCTCCAACCAGGGTTCGGAGTTTGTCTCCCATTTCTTCCACTCTCTTGGCAAGGCTCTGGACATGCGTCTCCACTTCACCTCTGGTTACCATCCCAAAGGTGATGGCCAAACTGAACAGGTCAACCAGACCTTAGAGCAGTACCTCCGCATCTATTTAAACTATCAGAAGGATAACTGGTCACAGCTTCTACCCCTAGTGGAGTTTGCATACAACAATGCCCTGTCTGCAACCACCGGCATCTCCCCCTTCTTTGCCAACAAGGGCTACAACCCCGCAATCTCCATACACCCGGAATGTGATCTCACATCCACTTGTGCCCAAGACTTTGCCATTGACCTCAATGAGCTACACACCATACTGTGGCAGCAGATCGCAGAAGCCCAAGCCCAGTACCAAGTCCAAGCTGACAAGCACCGACTACCAGTGCTGGACTTCAGGGTCGGAGATCAGGTCTATGCCCAGGCTCAGTAAATCCACACCACCCGTCCCTCCAAGAAGCTCTCTGTAAAGTTCCTCGGACCATTCATCATCATCGCCCAGGTTGGCTCCCACTCCTTCACCCTCCGTCTCCCCGACTCTATGTGTGCAGTACACCTGGTCTTTCATGTATCCCAACTAGAGCCACCAACTCCAAACACCATCCCTGGTTGTGCCCAAACACCACCACCTCCGGTACTAGTGGATGGTGAACCAGAGTAAGAGATCTCCAAGATCCTCAACTCCAAGATCAACTGTCAGCGCCGGAGTTGTCAACTTCTCTACTTGGTCCACTGGGCTGGTGACAAAGGCACTGATGAGGAAACCTCCTGGATTCGGGCAATGGAAGTCGGACATGCACAGAAACTTGTTGCGGACTTCCACTCTGCATACCCCGCCAAGTCCAGGCCTTTGTCCTGGTTGTCTTGAAGTCACATGGTGTTTCATCTAAGTGGTTTCCGCATTCAAGAGACTACACTAAAGTACAAGTCTGTACCCCATGTACTACTGTTACATGTCTGATGGGACATCCTCAGAAGGGCCCGCCACTATCGCCTCCGTCAAGTCCTCCACCAGCCCCCCTGTGGGGTCCACCTCCATTCCCTCACCTTCTACCTCCCCTTGGGGTAACTCCCCCAACTCTGCTTCCAGCCCCTCCACTGGAGTACCCTCAGGCACCTGGTACATCTCCTCTAGCATTGCCCAGGTCTGCACCTGCTCCCATTTAATCTCCTTCTGGGCTGCATCCATAACCTCCTAGGTGGCCTCCTGTGCAGCGACATGCATGGTCTGCACCACTGCAGCCTTCACCTCCCACCACAACTGGAGGGTGACCTCCGTGGTGAACTGCACCTTGAGATCCTGCACCTCCATCAACATGAGTCCCTGCCAGACTCCAGCCACCTCCACCACCTGGGTCTTCAACTCTGCCAGCTCCCGGCAGAGTTCCTGGACCTTGTAAACCAGGACTACAATGAGCTCCTGGCCCAGGAGGCCCTCCTGTTGAACTTCCATGTCTATGGCTGTGCCGGACCGGGAGTGGAAGTGTTAGTGGCCATGCATCTATGATACGCCGGCATGGACTTTTCTACTTACCATATATGTACATTCTTTTGTTCTGTACTTACTTGGCATCCTGCCATCCCTACCTATGCTTCTGATACATTCTACAATGCTCCTAACTATTCTAGACCTGTCTGGAGCTTAGTGTTACTCATCCATGGACATCACATGCCTTATTCTTACTCATCATCCTACCTTTGCTCAGTCAGTGTCCCTCCTTGCTCAGTCAGTGTTCTCTGGATCGTCATATGATCTTTTCTCTATGCTTATTCATTGTCCTCCCTCAGTAGTATATAAGGAGGACTCTGCAGGCTCCTGCTCTTCAGTTGTTCTCTCACAGACTGAAGAGTAAGTCCCACATTACCTATGTGTTCTTACATGTTTACTTACTGGTACTTGTAGCCTCTCTTTGTGCAGCTTACAGGTACAGTACTATGCAATTATAGTTGTTCTCTCACAGACTGAAGACCTCTCTTTGTGCAACTTACAGCCTTCCAGGTTCAGAGTTCATTAGGTTATGAGCCCTGCGCTCTAACTGGTTGCTTCTTATTGTCAACACCACATGCGCACCCTTGCTTTGTCGACCTCGCTGATTTTTGCACACCCTCCTCCATCTTCTTAACCTCTTGACTGTGCCTGCCGACATCGCTGCCAGGGGGACATTTCTGCACTTGTGACGCAGCCCTGAGTGCTTTTACTAGCCCTACATACTTGCATGCACCTAGCTACACAGGCCTTTTATAGTCCAGCCTTTCTTCACATATACTTTGACCAGGCCCTGCACTTGCAGCTGCCAGTTGTCGTAGCTGGGCTTGTTCTGAGCTTTGGACTGGAGGACAACCATTCAGACCCTCCTTACTATAGCTTTTTGTGTTGGATAGCCATACGTACCTACTAGCTTTCTTGGGCACAGTTGGCGACTTCTACCTGGGTCTTCGGGCATATTGGCTGCCTGGATTTCTGGTGCATCTAAACAGGTGTTCATATCTCTCTTTCTGTGCACACAGCAAGTCAATCATCGTGCTTCCCTGAACCACTTTGGAGCCCACAACTGCGGAACCCCTGGTTCTAGATTCTGAGGAGGAAGTTGACGCAGACCTTAACGGCTCTTCTTCTGACTCCTCCCATGGCCTCGATGACTGTTCTGGTCTAAACCATGTATACGACCCAGCCAAAGAAGAAGACTATCACTACAACCAGGATTGCGGCCTCTACTATCCATGCCTTGTACAGCCCTGCCCAAATCGTGATACTTGACCAAGGCGCACTCCTGACTGGGCTGTCCCTACTCATCCAGATCAAGTCGCACATCATGTTCCACTCCCTCAGTCTGCTCCCCCATCTCCTACAACTGTTCCTCTCCCAGATTCTGAATTCTCTTCACACTTGCCCTTTCCAACTGCATTTAATCTAGACTTTGGCAAAAACTTCACCAATTCCCCTGAGTTCTTTCTCCTTGTCATGGGGGACATCAAACCAGAATCTGCTCCTGCTCTCTCTTCTGCTGCTCAGTATGCGGACTGGGCCAGGAAGATGAAGGGTTACCTTATGTTTGCCAACTGCTGGGATGCCATCTCAGGCTCTCCACCTGCCACTGCTAATGCAGAAGCCACTAAGGATTGGAGGAAGCAAAACTACAAGGGTGCTGGTCTCATCTACATATAAACCATGCCTAGCTTCCACTACATCCTGGATTCCACTGTATCCACTGATGGCGCAACTGCTACTGCCAAGCAGATGTGGGACACGCTGCAAACCAAGTTTGGGAAACCAAACAGCGCACACGTCTGGGGCCTCTTTGAAGCCCTCATCAGTGAAGGTCACATGTTGGACCAGAAGTCCATTCAGGACCAGTCAAGCAAGATTGTCACCTGCCTCCATGAGATCTCCTGCAATGGGATCAAGCTCAAGGAGACGATCCAGGCCCTCATCCTCCTATCCAAGGTCCCAGAGTTCTACCGGTCCATGATCTCTGTGCTTATGGCAACAACGGAACTTAAGAATCTCACCATTAATATCATCCTTGCAAAGTCTCTTGCTGAGGAGTCCATGTGCAAGTCCGGACAGTCCGCCTCCCACGTTTCCAAAACACAGCCTAAGCCAGAGGGTCCTTGCACCCACTGTGGTAGTGCAACTCACCATGAGTCCACTTGCTATAAGAAGCACCCCAAACTACATCCCAAAGGCAAGGGCAATGGTGGGAAGAAAAAAGACAAGGGGAAGGAAAAGGACACTACCAATACTGCTCAGGTCGTTGCTTCCGCTGCCAATGTACTTGTAGTTGAGTCCGCAGGCTCCTTCTTCTCTGAGGACGCCTCAATGCATGCTTCTTTCTATCATGCGGCTAATGCCGCTGGCGTGAATCCTACTTGTTGGCTTATGGATTCAGGAGCCTCTCAGCATGTCACCTGGAACCTCGCAGATTTTGCTACTTATCATGAGTATACCGACCCCATTGTCTTCAGCACTGCTGGAAGTGAGAGCTCTGTACTTGGTGTTGGCAAGGGTACCATTGAAGCTGAAATGTACATTAATGGTGTTAAGTGGAAGATAACACTACCTAATGTCTGCTATGTCCCTAAAGCAGCCTTGCGACTCTTCTTCACTGGTATCATTGAGCGGCAAGGTTATTCTATCTTCCAAGGAGACAGGAAGATGACCATTTTCAACAGGCTGCCTATGGGCTCTGTTGCTCATGGTGCTACAATTACGATCCCAGGATGTAAAATCCTGGAGGCACACCACAACCTGCACACCAATCTCTATAAGTGTTAACTCGAGATCATGGACAGTCTTAAGCTTGACCTGAATGTTCACACCTATAAAACCTGGCATCACCGCTTCAGACATGCAGGCAAGGAGGCTCTCTCCAAGCTTCCTTTGAACGTAAAGGGTGTTGATGCTATTGACCCTGCGGAC
>JABYQO010000075.1:0-20988 GCA_022606155.1 Trametes elegans | reverse complement strand
TCCTATTCCCTTATGGGCGGCCCTTCGATGTCTTGACCAAGAGTGTGGTGAAGAACTTCGCGAACGAGGAGCAGACCATCACTATCCGCTGCCCGAATACCGGCCAAATCGCAACCATCCCCACCAATCCGCGAGGAAAAGCTCGATTTCGTGACCGACCTCCCCACCTCCCCGCGCGTACCGAGTCTGCTTGACGCGATAGCGAAGAAATCGCGGTGCTACTAGAATGGGACGGCCGCGTACCGAGCATCTGCGCCTATACCACCGTCTCAGACCAGTCTCTCTCTCTCTCTGCCCTTTATCTCTCTGTCTGCGATTCGATTTCTCCAGCGACCGTCTCGAAAAGTTTCCGCGAAAACCTAGAAAGCGAACCGACCCCATTCCTATCTCCTGGCCTCTCTCTCTCTGCCTCTGCTTCTCGATACCCCGCTCGCGCTGAAGCGCGAATATCGCCGGCCCAACCCGGCGAGTTCTATACCCAACCGCGAGCTTCACCTCTCGCGGCGAGCACTCTAGCCTTTCGCGCAGAAGACGGCACGCGGCTACTCTGGCAGTCAGCCGTGGGCTCGCGACTCGCGGACGACTCGCTCGCGGAAGCAGCGTACGTGGAGGTGGAGCAGGAAGAGGCAGTCAGCACCTTCATCCAGGCCAAGAAGAAGTACAAGCCCGTCGCACAGAAGGTCCGCGCGGTGCTGGGTACTTGCCCGGAAAAGTTCCGCATCGAGCGCAACATCACGGGCGATCCCTCGCGAATATGCCGCGACTTACTCCGCGACCCCCTCCGTTCGTCCCGACAGGAAGGTACACCGCGGAACGACAACTCGCGATGGACCGGGCGCACGGCGGCGACTTCCTCTGGCCAGAGGAACGCAAGCTACTCCACCACTTCATCAGCCTGCATAATGACGCGTTCGCCTGGAGTGACGCGGAGCGTGGCTGCTTCAAGCCCGAGTACTTCCCGCCAGTCGAGTTCCCGGTGCTGCCGCACACACCCTGGTGGAGAAGAACATCCCTATTCCGCCAGGTCTCTACAAGGAGGTTTGCGCGATGCTCAAGAAGAAGATCGCGGCGGGTGTCTATGAACCCTCCAACTCCTCCTACCGCTCGCGGTGGTTTTGCGTGCTCAAGAAGGACGGCAAGTCGCTGCGCATAGTCCACAGCCTCGAGCCGCTGAACCGCGTAACCATCCAACACTCTGGTGTCCCACCCACTCCCGACTACCTCGCGGAACAGTTTGGCGGTCGACCTTGCGGCGCTATCTTCGATCTCTACGTCGGCTACGATGAGCGGCTCATCGCGGAGTCCTCGCGAGACCTCACAACCTTCCAGACCCCTTTGGAGCCCTGCGTCACTGTACGCTGCCAATGGGATGGTCGAATTCCGTTCCTATCTTCCATGAGGACGTCACCTATATCCTGCGGTCGGAAATCCCCGAGCTCACCGTCCCCTACATCGACGACGTGCCCTGCAAGGGACCCGAGACCGACTACCGCGACGAGAGCGGAGTGTACCAGACTCTCCGCGAGAACCCTGGCATCCGACGTTTCGTCTGGGAGCACTTCCAGAACATCAATCGCGTTGTGCAGCGGATGAAGTACGCGGGCGGGACCTTCTCAGGCACTAAGTCTATCCTGTGCGCTCGCGAGATTATGGTGGTCGGACACCGCTGCACCCCAGAGGGACGTCTCCCCGACGACTCGCGAGTTTCCGCGATCAAGAACTGGGGGCCTTGCAAGGACCTATCAGAGGTCCACGCTTTTCTGGGTACGATCGGAGTGTTGCGCATCTTCATCCGCAACTTCGCGAGGCGGGCCAACGCGCTAGTGCATCTCACGCGCAAGGACGTCCCCTTCGAGTTCGGCGAGGCGCAGATCGCGGCGATGGAGGACCTCAAGAAGGCTCTCCTGGAGTCGTCAGCCTTGCGCGCGATCAACTACGAGTCGCCGGCACCAGTCATCCTCGCGGTAGACACGTCTTACATCGCGGTGGGCTACCACCTCTGTCAGTGCGACGAAGAAGACCCGCGGAGACGTTTCTACAACCGCTTCGGGTCCATCACCCTCAACGACCGCGAGGCGCGGTTCTCGCAGCCCAAGCTCGAGCTCTACGGCCTCTTCCGCGCGCTACAGGCAACCAAGCTCTACCTCATCGGAATCCGCAACTTGGTCGTGGAGGTCGACGCGCGGTACATCCGCGGAATGCTGAAGAACCCCGACCTTGCGCCTAGCGCGAGCATCAACCGCTGGATCCTTGCGATACTCACCTTCCACTTCAATCTTGTACACGTCCCAGGCACCTCGCATGGACCGGATGGGCTCTCGCGGCGACCCGCGCAACCCGGAGACGACAGCGAGGAAGACCCAGACGAGTTCGAGGATTGGATAGACCAGGTACACGTCTTCCTGCATCACCTGCTTCCGCGGCCTTCTTCTGCCCGACGAGCAACTCGCGACCCTATCCACCTGTTCGCGCTCGCGGATGCGACGAGGACGGTCACAATCTCAGTGGGGGGGAGGATGCGCGAGAAGGAGAGGAGGCGAGTAGCGAGCGCGAACAGCGAGCCAAGGCAAGAGCAAGAGTACGCTTCGCGTCGGAGGACGAGGCGGGTATCCAGGAGCTGGATGGCGAGGTCGAGATGCCGTACTCGGAACACGCGCGGAAGGCGGACAAGCGGCTACAGCAGGTCGCGGAATGGCTGAGGATGCTGCAGCGACCTGAAGGTGTCAAGGAGACCAACTACGCGACCTTCATCAAGTACGCGCAAGGATTCTTCCGCGACGGCGACCGCGTCTGGAAGAAGGATTCGCAGGGAGCACACAAGTTGGTGGTCTGGCGAGGGAAGCGGTTGGACATTCTACGCGCGGCACACGACGAGCTCGGACACCGCGGACGCTACGCTACTCTGCAACACATCGCGGAACGTTTCTGGTGGCCGACGCTCGGCGAAGACGCGACTTGGTACGTGCAGACGTGTCATATTTGCCAGACGCGACAGCACCGCAAGGTCCTCATTCCGCCGGTGGTGGCGAAACCGGGCGGACTCTGCGTTAAGTGGTACATTGACACCATGAAGATGCCCGCCTCGGGCGGATTCAACCTCATCGTCGTCGCGAGGTGCTCGGTTTCCGCGTGGCCTGAGTGGCGGATGCTCCGCGTCGAGAACGACAAAACCCTGGGCGACTTCCTGTTTCAGGATCTGCTCTGCCGGTGGGGTGCAATAGTAGAGCTGGTCACCGACAACGGTTCCGCCTTCCTGAGCGCGGTTCGCGGCTACAAGAGTGCTTCAACCTCCACCACATCAAGATCAGCCCGTACAACTCAAAGGCAAACGGCATCGCGGAGCGCTCGCACTTCGATACGCGGCAGGTACTCTTCAAGGCAGCAGGCGGCGATCAGCGGAAATGGTCGCGGCACGCGCACTACGCGTTTTGGGCGGAGAGAGTCACAGTCCGCAAGCGCATGGGTGCTCGCTGTACTTCGCGGTTACGGGCTGCCATCCGGTCTTGCCAATGGATATCGCGGAGTCGACCTACCTCTCGCCGCCACCGGAGGGCCTGATCTCGACCGAGGACCTCCTCGCGCGGCGCGCGCTCGAGCTCCAGAAAAGGCAGGATCAACTCACGAAGCTGAACTCGCGAGTCTACCACACACGGTTAGAAGTCGCGAGGAAGTTCGAGAGGGACCATGCACACACCATCTGCGACTACGACTTTGAACCAGGAGCACTGGTACTCATGCGGCACACGCAGATCGAGAAGTCGCTGAATCGCAAGATGCGACCTCGCTATACTGGTCCGCTAGTTGTGGTCTCGCGCAACCGCGGGGGTGCCTATGTCCTCTGCGAGCTAGACGGCTCGGTGCTACACCGCGCGATCGCGGCCTTCCGCCTCATCCCCTACCTTGCGCGCAGGTCAATCCCGCTGCCCGCAAACTTCGCGGACATCTCGAGCAAGCGGCTCGCGGAACTCACCGAGTCCTTCGACGATGGCACAGACGACCCCGAGCCAGAAGTGGTACAGGATGCGCGCCAGGACGAGGGCGATAGCGACTCGGACAGTAGCGAGTCCGCGGAAGAGTAGCAGACACTCAGTGCACAAGCGCGGACCGCGCCCCTTGCATACCCCATATACTCTACCGTTCCACTCCCCTCCCTTTATCTTACCGCAGATTATAAACACTTAAACCTTCATTTATCACTGTTTTCGCCGGTCTCTATTCCGTTATAATCCCACCTTCGTTTAATTGCACCGCGATCCGCTCAATCCACTCTCTAAGACTCAGGACAAGGACGTGCATTTCTCGCCTTATGATACAAGTACAGAAAACAGCCCGCAACGTGCTAATTCTTACAGACTCGCGAGACGCACGCGACGCGAAGGGACCAAGAAGACATGACACGCTACAAAACTGAGAAGACCGCCCGCGACTTACCGGCCCGCGACTGTCACAAGCTCGCTACGAACCTCGCGACCCCTGGGCGACGTCCGCGCCCTGCCAGTCGGTCTCGAGGAGGGCCTGCATGCGCCGCGAGGTGACCTCGAAGAGCTCGCGGTACGCGAAGGCGCGGGCAGCGCACCAGTCGCGCTCGAACTTCATCGCATGGTAGGCGACGACGGCCTGGCGCGAGCTGAGAGGCTCCGCGACCTGCTCAACTGGGAGGTCGAAGCGCAGGTGCTTCTCCAGCTCCTCGCGGAAAGTCTGGACCTCCGCGTCAAGGAGGCGCTGCCGCTGCTCAACCGAGAGCCAGACGACGAGGCCAGTGTGCGCCTCGCGGAGGTTGGCGTCCAGAGCCGAGGGCGCAGCCGCGCCGAGGCGCTCCAAGTTCTCGCTGAGGTCCGCAGGGTCGATGCCGCTGAAGGAAGACGAGGACGCGGTGGGCTGGCGGAGACTCGAACGCCGCGGATCGCGCGAGGAGGTTCCAGTCGCGCTGACCGGCGAGTCAATGGGAGCGTCGCGCGAGACCGGGTGGTCGCTGGGGCCCTGTGCCCGGGGGGAGCGCGATGAGGATGAGGCGGAACCGCCGAAGATATCGGACACACTCACGGACACGTTGTCCTCTTCTCCAGTGGTAGGCGGCGCATCGTGGGGGCCTTCGTCGACCTCCATGGCGGTGGGCGAGTCGCGAGTGGAGGTCCTCGCGGAAGCCACCGCGAGCGCGGCGGGATCTAGGGAAGCAGGCGAAGACGTCAGCGGCGATCGCGGAATAAGCGGCACGGGCTTACCACAACACCTGCGAACCAGGAGCTGGTGGAGCACTGGCTACGCAGCGAGCGTGGCGAGCTTGTGCCCGAGCCCGTGGCAGAGCACGGTGGGAAGTTCGTGGCGCGGAGTATGTTCTTCGGCGGCAGCGGCGGTCGGGCCTCACCCTCGGACTCTTGCGGGGACTCTTCGGCTGGCGACGACGACTCGGGACGCGGAATGGTCGGCGGGCGCTGGTCGGCGGTTTCGCCACTGCGCGCGGTGACCCCGACGTCCGCGAGGACCTCGTTGGGGATGTCGGAGATCCGGATTCCGCGAGCCATGCACACCTCGTACATGGCCCAGCTGTCGACCCGATCGGCTGCGCGAAAAAGGCGTCAGTGGGCGGGGGCGGTCGCGAGTAAAAGGGCTTACCGCGCGAGAACCGGTGCTTGTCGTACCAGGCCTCGTAGGAACGCTTGGTGGGCGCCTCCGAGTACCAGCAACCCGCGCGAAGGAAGAAGCACGAGTCGCACTTGGACATGCCCTCGTGCAACACGCACCCCTCCTTCCCGTTGCACTTGAGGCACTGCGGAGGATCGTCAGTACAAGTCGCGAGGGGCGAAAGGAGCCAAACTCACCGTGTGGGTGGGCATCCGGGCGCCCGGCGGATAGGAGACCGGGAACGTCGCGGTGGACCGCGCCCTCTTCCTCACCGGCGGGACGGCAGGAGGAGAGGGCGCCCTGCTTGAGCTGGCGCCACTGGAAGCCTTGGCCTTGCCTTTCCCCTTGGCGGCGGAGCTCGCGGCGGGGGCCTTCGCGGCAGACATCTTGCCGGCGGCGCGCGAGGACGTGCGGGTCGAGGAGGCGCTGGCGGTCGCGCCCGTCTGAGAACGAGTCGCGCGAGCTGGTTTGGGAGGGCTCGGCGGAACTGGAGCGGCGGCGGAGGCGGCCGCGAGCTCGCGGTGGCGCTGGAAGCCCTCGCGGTACAGCGGGTTGGTCCACGGGGTCCCTTCGTCGACTTCGCCGCCGGCGCCATACTGCTCGCCGAGGTGCGCAGTGGCCGCGACAACTTGGTCGACGAAGGCGTCCGCGACGGCGTCGTCGCCGCCGTTGTTGATGAACAAGACCTGTAGCTGGTTGTCAGCGGGCTCGCAGGCGATGGGATCGCTCACGACTCACCACTTGCGCGAGGGCGTCTTTAGCGAACACCTCCCAGTCAGAGGGGTCCGCGAGGTGGCCGGGCTCGGTGGCCATGACGTCGAAGAACCGCTTGCGAGCGGCAGCGCGGGCTTGAGCGGCAGCAGCAGACATGTTGGCAGAGGGGAGGCGAGCAGCGAGGAGCAGCAGAGGACAGTGTTTGGGTGGCAGCGCGAGGAGGCCAAAGAGACTTAGGAGAGGAGGCCAGAGCCTAAGAGGCAGCCTCTCCGGGTCAGCAGGACGCCACTGCGAAGTCAGGAAGCGCACTACAAGAGCGGTGATCCCGGGCCCCGCGGACCGCGGCCCCGCGGGTCGACGAAAATGGCGATGGGGCGCCCGCGAAGAACGCGCAGAGCAGTGGAGCGCCCGCGAAGACCGCTCACAAGGGCACGCAGAGGTCCGCCTGCCGTGCGGGGGCCGTCGCGGCGCGTCTGCGCTGGCCGACAGAGAATTCGCGACAGGGCGTAGGGCAAACCGCGGTGTCTTCGCAACCTATCGCCTTGCGAGAACGTCATCTATGTCGCCCGGTACCCCAGACGGCGCGAGAGGAAATCTACGGCCCCGCGCGCCCATTGGGGGCCCTCTCCGTGTGGCCTGGCTGCCCTGCTTCCTTGCTCCATGACGCGGTCCCGTGACGGCGCGAGAGTTCGCAGCGCTCGCGCGGGTGCTCCAAGGCGCGAACAAGGGCCGCGCTTTGATGTAGCGCGTCCGCAGGGCCTTCCCCCCACCCTCGCGCCTTTGTGCCGGTTACTCGCGACCTCGCGGTCCGTTATCGCGTCGATTTCAAGACTTGTCTCGCGACTACGACTCTAGAGCGCTACGCTACCCGGCCCCCCCCCCTCCCCTAATCACCTCGCGCTCCTACAGTGCTCCCCTGACAGCCCTGCGCGCACCGCGCGCCCTCGGTAGTCACTCCGGTGGGAACATCCCGTCCTCAAAGGCGGTGAGCTCTGGCATCCCGTACCAAGCGGTCCCTTCGACGGACGCAATGAGGCTCCCCTCCAACTCGGCGGTCTCAGTGGTTGGGGCAGCAGGGGCAGCCTCTAGCGCGCCCAGGTCGCGGCGAGCCTCGCGGATCAGGGCGTCGACCGCGGATGTGGCCTCGTCGGTCCTAGTGCCTTGAAGGACGTACACCGGTCCCGCGCGAGTCAGGGTATAGCGGATGGCTTGTGCGCGAGCGCGGAGTAGTTCAAGACGCGACAGGGCAGCGCGCAGCGTGCGCAGATCGGCTTCGCGGTGGACAGCGAAGAGGCGGCGGCGGAAGTACGGCCGCAGACCATTGTCGACGGTCTGTGCCGCAAGGACGTTCTCTATGCGGCGCACCAGGGCAGCGACACCGCGGTCGCCGCGCGCGATAATGGAGCAGGCTTCCTAGGAGTGCAAGGTCAATACTATGGGCGCGCAGACGAGGGCCACAGGCACTCACCAGGCTGAAGATCACCTCCTTCACGGCCGGGTACCAGTCCGGACGATCATAGGTCTGCGCTTGGCACATCTCCTCCAGGTTCGCGACGCGCTCCTCCAGTTGGTGCATCGCGAGGTGGTGCGCCTCCCTGCGGAGGTCGTTGAGCTCCTCTTCAACGTCGGAGAGGTTGTGCAGGTCAATTGCAGGCATCTCGAAGTCGCGGTGCAACTCCCCCGTTTACAGAGCGGCACTTATACCCCCGCAATTATCGGCAGCATCAGTGATGCCGACTGAGGACAGT
The DNA here is from genome assembly GCA_022606155.1 of Trametes elegans. Classification (NCBI taxonomy): domain Eukaryota; kingdom Fungi; phylum Basidiomycota; class Agaricomycetes; order Polyporales; family Polyporaceae; genus Trametes; species Trametes elegans. The sequence continues at coordinate 12,904 of JABYQO010000075.1, read as the reverse complement.
CGGGATTTCAGTGGGGGGGAGATGACGCGCCCAGGGCCTCGCTAGGCCCCGATTTGCCGCTTTAGCGGACTCGCGGTATCCTCGTGGCGGGTGTTACTCGAACCTTCTCGGCCGCGCTGCTCCTTTCGCAAACTCGTGCACCGCCCGCGGATGCACATAGGCCACGGACGGACTTGGGCAGGACAGAGGACGTATCTCCGGCCATCGCGGGCCTAATTCCGGGCGCTCGCGGATTCCAGGCGCGGAGGCGCGGTCCCGTGATAGTGGGACATCGCGACGCGGGCCACAACTCTTCGCGGGCGCGACCCCGCGGCCGCGGAATTTCTGTGTTATTTATTGATGGACTTAGTTATGGACTCGGCCTGTAAAATACACGGCGAAGCGCCGGTCAATGCAGATTCCCCCTTCCCCTTCTTGGGATCTCAACACTGAGCTTACACTGCGCCCGCGAACTCCCTGCGACCTTACTGCGAACTGCGACTGCGACTGCGACCTGCGACTCGCGACTCCGCGAGACTGCGAAATTTAACTCGCGAAAACCCGCGACTCTTGCGGTTCCCCCTCGGCCTTTGCCACGTCACCACACTGTGCCTTGCCTCTAGCCAGGGCACCCCGACTCTAACCTCCTCCTGCTTCGCTCCTTTTGCGGTACGCCCGCGCACCCTTCACGGAATCTCGCGACGGCCTCGCCCTACAAAGGCGCTCGGCCCTCTACATCGGCGGTTGGGTGTTGTTTAGGAGCATCAGCGCGCCGCCCGCGGATGCACATAGGCCACGGGCGGACTTGGGCAGGACGGAGGACGTATCTCCGGCCATCGCGGGCCTGATTCCGGGCGCTCGCGGATTCCAGGCGCGGAGGCGCAGTCCCGTGATGGTGGGACATCGCGACACGGGCCCAGACTCTTTGCGGGCGAGACCCCGCGGCCGCGGACTTTCTGTGTTATTTATTGATGAACTTAGTTATGGACTCGGCCTGTAAAATACACGGCGAAGGGACGGGCAATTCAGATTCCCCCTTCCCCCTTCTCGGGATCTCAACACTGAGCTTACACTGCGCCTGCGAACTCCTTGCGATTTTACTGCGAACGGTGACTGCAACTGCGACCTGCGATTCGCGACTCCGCGAGACTGCGAAATCCAACTTGCGAAATCCGCGACTCTTGCATTCTCCCTCGTCCCTTGCCACGTCACCCCACCCCCCGGTGCATTGCCTCTAGCCAGGGCACCCCGACTCTAACCTCCTCCTGCTCCGCTCCTTTTTGCGGTACACCCGCGCACCCCTCACGGAATCTCGCGACGGCCTCGCCCTACAAAGGCGCTCGGCCCTCTACGTCGGCGATTGGGTGTTGTTTAGGAGTATCAACAACCCACAGTCCCTCGCGGAAGCCCAGGCGCGGCCCGACTGGCCCGAATGGAAGGCCGCGATGGATCGCGAAATCGAGCAACTCAAGCGCCTCGGCACGTACGAGCTCACACCCTGCCCATCTGATCGCAAACCGATCAGATGCAAATGGGTTTTTCATATCAAGCGTGACGCGGATGGACACATCGTCAAGTACAAGGCACGGCTTGTCGCACAAGGTTTTTCACAGATTCCAGGCGTCAACTACATTGAAACTTTCGCACCCGTTGTCCGCCTTGAAACGCTGCGCACACTCCTCGCGCTGGCCACCATCCTCGACCTGGACGTCCAAGTAGCCGACATCGTCGGTGCCTATCTCAACGGCCACCTGCGCAAGGAGCTGTACATGCGACAACCACCCCTGTACGAGAACGGTTGCTCCGACATCTGCCGCCTCCGCCGCACACTGTACGGACTCAAACAGTCTGGACGCGAGTGGAACATTGAGCTCGATGGCGCGTTCAAGTCACTTGGCTTCACACGACTCATTTCGGACCAGTGCGTGTATCTGCGCACGCGCGACGCTGACATTGCTGTCATAGCTGTCCATGTCGATGACATGACCATGCTCACGTCTTCGGCACAGGCGACCACTACGCTCAAGCACGAACTCGCCACACACTTTGAGCTCTCCGACCTCGGCCCGATCCGCCAAGTCATAGGCCTCGAAGTCGAATGTGATTGCAATGCCGGCACCCTAACCCTCCGCCAATCGCAATACATCGACCGGATCCTCGAGCGTTTCGGCATGACCAACGCAAACCCTGTCGACACCCCACTCAACACCAATGCCCGCCTCCATGCCAACACCAGCCCCGAAGACCCAGAGCTTCACGCGATGCACCAAGCCATCGTGGGATCACTCATGTACGCTGCGCTGGGAACCCGTCCCGATATTGCTCACGCTGTCCAATAGCTCAGTCAGTACTCGAGCAACCCAGCGTGCAAGCATCTCACCGCCGCCAAGTGCATCCTCCGGTACCTGAAAGGCACACACGACCTCGGCATCGCCTATCGCCGGGATTGCGCCTCGACCACCACGCCCGAGCCCATTGGCTACTCCGACGCGGACTGGGGAAATGACCTCGACGACCGACGCTCGATCTCCGGCCAGATCTTCCTCCTCGCCGGCGGCCCGATCTCTTGGTCCTCACGCAAGCAACACACCATCGCGAAGTCCTTGATGGAGGCCGAATATATGGCGGCGAGCCTCGCGACCTCTGAAATCGCGTGGCTGCGCGCCCTCCTCGCGGAACTTGGCTTCGCGCCTCCCGGACCGACCCCGCTCTTCGTCGACAACCAGAGCGCGATCGCGTCTGCGAACGCCCAAGTCTCGCATGCTCGTACCAAGCACATCGACATCCACTATCATTTTGTATGCGAGCGCATCGCTTCTCACGAAGTGGCGGTCATCCACTGCCCTTCCGAAGGCAACCTCGCGGACGCCCTCACGAAGGCTCTCCCTCGGCCGCGCTTCCAGGTGCTTGTGTCCCGTATGGGCATGGTTGCCTAACACACGGCGTTGAGGGGGAGTGTCGAAATATGCGCGCCGCTGTGCGTGGCGCGCGCTGCCTCGGGAGTGTGTTTCCGTGCACCACTTACAATACGCAACGCTCGGAAGCCGTGCCCCACCGTAGACAGAAAGCTCACGAATAGTTGATATGTATAGTAGTCGTACAGTAGTATATATATATGCGCGCGAGCCCCCGCTCGCAATCCGCTGTTCACACCCTCACACGCGCGCTTAAATTCTCACAGTCATTATTCCTGGTTGTGCTCACGTGGCGATGCATGTCCGTAAGGGTACTTGGCAATTCATGTCAGTGGGGCTCCTGTGGTGGCCGTCGAAACCGCACGTCCTTTCCGACGATCTGGAATCAGCATATCATATCCTGAACTGGTGTGGACTGAAGTACCTGCAGCACGAACTTACCGACGACTCCACCCCGGCGACGATCTACAATTATGTCCATTCAACCTACGACCAACACACGCCGGACGGCAAGTGCAGTATTGAGAAATACCGCACCATCAAGGATGGAGGTAAATTCGTGGAGTTCCCCGAGGACCAGCCATTGGCCATGCTGTTGCAAGACCTCGCGGATGCCTTCAAACGATTTTACGGTGGGAAATTCAGGCTCGAGTTGAGGACCATGTATCAAGCATGCAACTGGTCGAACTACCCGTTCGGTGCTGCTGCCGGTCCAGCGCAACGTGCTCTCTCCAACCACAAATTGGTCCTGGATGTGTTCGACCGCACCCTGCGTAAGACGGAATGGCCGCCCATCAAGAAGACGGCCGATCAGGTGCCCGACCCAATTCCCTCCTCCTCGGTAGCCTACAACGTGGTACGTTCTGCGCCCAGCAGTGCTAACCACGATGCGACTAACTCAAGTGGGAATGTTACGGTAGACAACAGACAGCTTGGACATGGTGCCTGGGTCATTTCAAGGCGTTCCTGGCACAGAGGAGCAGGTACAACCTCCTACTAATTCTGGCCATCGTCCCCGCAAAGGCACGGCAGTCGGTGACTCTGCTGTATCGCTGGCGGGTGGTACAGCAGGGCTTGTGCCGAGAGATTCGGGTGACCCCTCAGGTCCTGCCTCCGAAGGGACTCCGCCCGCCCGCAACCCGAGGGTAAGGGAGTTGTGCAGCGGGACTAAACGACACCAGTGATCGCCCCTGACGAAGAATCTGTGAGGTATGTCTTCAATGTATAGAACGATAAACTCAGTCTGTATTCAGAAGACTTATTTACAAAGCTTATGCACCTATAGAACAATAAACTACGGGTACTAATCAGTAAGCTATTCGAGTAAGAAGAATGTAGTAAGGCTCACCTCAGTCTGTATTCAGAAGACTGAGGTGGCCGAGCGACTGCAGTCGCGAATATATACGCCGCGGGACAAGTGATGAACTCTGAACCTGGGAAGGCTGTAAGCCACACAACGAGAGGTCTTCAGTCTGTGAGTGAACGACTATGATTGCATAGTACTGTACCTGTAAGCCACACAACGAGAGGCTACAAGTACTAGTAAGTAAACATGTAGGAACACATAGGTAATATGGGACTTACTCTTCAGTCTGTGAGTGAACGACTGAAGAGCAGGAGCCTGCAGAGTCCTCCTTATATACTACTGAGGGAGGACAATGAATAAGCATATGGAAGAGATCATATGACCGTCCAGAGGACGCTGACTGAGCGAGGGTAGGACAATGAGTAAGAACGAGGCATGTGATGTCCATGGATGAGTAACACTAAGCTCCAGACAGGTCTAGAATAGTCAGGAGCATTGTAGAACGTACCAGAACCATAGGTAGGGATGGCAGGATGCCAAGTAAGTACAGAACAAAAAGAATGTACGTATATGGTAAGTAGGAAAGTCCATGCCGGCGTATCATAGATGCACGGCCACTAGCACTGCCACTCCCGGTCCGGCACAGCCGTAGACATGGAAGTTCAACACTCCCACTCATTCAAGATGCGGAGGACACCAAGCCAACACCCTGCCTGAAGCGCTCGAGAATGGAGAAGGGCACATTCTTGGTCAGAGCGTCAGCGAGTTGGTCCGCAGAAGCAACATAGAAGATCTCGGTGTTCTTTAGTTCGACCTGCTCCTGAACATAATGATAGGTGATCTCTACGTGCTTGATCTTTCGGTTAAAAGCGGGGTTGACTGCGAGGAAGATTGATCCCTGGTTGTCTAGACACAGGGGAGTCGGTCGCGAGATGTCATCCCCAAGCTTGCTTCCAAAAGTCCTTAGCCATGCCATCTGACGACAAGCGTCTGAAGCCGCCTTGTACTCCGCCTTGGTCGAGGAGCCGGAGACTGTAGGCTGACGCCTCAATGCCCATGAAACGGCACCACCTGCCATCAAGAAGACAAAGCCAGATGTGGAATGCCGGTCATCGCGGTCCTCGGCCCAGTCTGAGTCTGAGTAAGACAAAAGACCGTCGTTGGACGCCCCGTTGTAGCGCAACTTGTAGTCCTTAGTACCCTGGAGATAGCGTAGGATGTACTTGGCAAAGTTCCAGTGCGTGTCAGACGGATTGGCGTTGTACTTGGACAACCGCGTTACGGCGAAGTCAATGTCGGGGCGCGTTCCAAGAGTCGCGTAGAGAATACTGCCGATCAAACTCTGGTAGCGCTTCCGAAAGGAATCGGTGGCAGTCTGCTTAGATTTCTCCAAGACAGCACCAGCAGGGAGAGGGGTGCAAGCCGGCTTGCAGTCGGCCATGTTGAAGCGTTCAAGGACAGACTGGATGTACTCCGACTGGTCGATGTCAATAGTACGCATGCTACGGTCGCGAATGATGCGAAGACCAAGGAAACGCTTGACTGGTCCTAAGTCCGTCATCTTGTACTGTCCGCTCAACGTGTCCTTGACCTGCTTGATGTGGCTAGGCCGGTCGCCAAAGAGGAGTAGATCGTCGACATAGAGTACGACAATCATAATGAAATCCCCCCCTTGTCACTGATATATGTAGACTCCGGCATCAGAGTACGTCCGTTTGAATCCCATGTCAAGGAGAGACTTGTGGATTTTGGCATTCCACTGACAAGACGCCTGCTTAAGGCCATAGATAGCCTTCTTAAGCAAACAGACGTAGTTCTCCTTGCTGCGTACAACCCAACCTTCCGGTTGTTCCATGTAGATTTCCTCCTCCAAGTTGCCGTTCAGGAACGCGGTCTTTACGTCCATAGACTCGATGTCCCAGTCCTCAAGCGCAGCATGCGCGAGGAGGTAACGAATCGATTCAAACCGCGCTACAGGCGAGAAGGTTTCATTGTAGTCCTCCCCCAGATCTGGGTAAAGCCCTTGGCTACGAGGCGAGCCTTGTACCGTCCATCATGCTTAATGTCATACACCCAACGATTGGTGATGACGTGACGGTTCTTAGGGCGAGGTACGAGGATCCAGGTTTTGTTCTCCAGAAGCAAGTCATACTCAGCTTTCTCGGCAGCTTGCCACTTGGACGCTTCAGGCAAATGCATGGCTTCCCTATGGGTATTTGGTAAGCCCGCCTTATACTGAGCGGCAGCGAGAAAAGCAAGTAGAGTCTCTGCTTGTTCGTGCTGAGTACCATCCGCATTTGTACATGCATCAACCTGAGCAGGGGGTTCATCACCATACATACTGTCCCCATAGCGCTTAGGCGGTTGGACCTCATGATGAGGCTTATTGCGGGCAATGCTAGGACCTCCCACTGGCTCATGACGGCGGCGCACGTGGGCAGGACATGGAGGGGGAACAGGCGGAGGTAAGGGTAGACGTTCAGGTTCAGCAGGGGCTTCTGGCTCTGGAGCTGGAGGAGTGGGTGGAGGAGCAGGAGCAGCTGGAGGTTCCAGAACCTCAGGCTGAGGCTCAGGAGGTTGGATAGGAAGAGGAGGGAGCACGTCGTCATCAGCGTTCGAGGCTTCATCAGACGGCTCGGTGTACTCTGGGAACGGACTATCATCTGGGGTAACAGGATGATCGCCGGGGGTTTTACGTGCAGGGAAAGACTCTTCATCGAATGTCACATCGCGAGACACGACGATAGAGCGGGTGGCCGGGTTCCAAAACTTGTACCCCTTTGAACCAGCTTCATACCCCACGAAGGTCATCTCGACAGCCTTCTTGTTGAGCTTTCCAGCGCGCTCTGACTTCTGCACGTGAACATATGCTTTGCACCCAAAAACGCAGAAGTAGGACACATCAGGGATGGTCCCATCCCAGACTGTAATGGGGCAGCGCCATTTAAGGCGACGCATGGGCTGACGATTGTAGATATGGACGGCTGCTTCCATAGCGAGCTGCCAGAAACCATGGCTAAGTCCAGCTTGGTGAAGCATGGACATGGCCTTCTCGACGATGGTACGGTTCCAGCGTTCTGCACGTTGAAGCTCCTAAACAACACCCAACCGCCGACGTAGAGGGCCGAGCGCCTTTGTAGGGCGAGGCCGTCGCGAGATTCTGTGAGGGGTGCGCGGGCGTACCGTAAAAGGAGCGAAGCAGGAGGAGGTTAGAGTCGGGGTGCCCTGGCTAGAGGCAAGGCGCAGTGTGGTGACGTGGCAAAGGCCGAGGGGGAGCCGCAAGAGTCGCGGGTTTCGCGAGTTGAATTTCGCAGTCTCGCGGAGTCGCGAGTCGCAGGTCGCAGTCGCAGTCGCAGTTCGCAGTAAGGTCGCAGGGAGTTCGCGGGCGCAGTGTAAGCTCAGTATTGAGATCCCAAGAAGGGGGAAGAGGGAATCTGAATTGCCCGGCGCTTCGCCGTGTATTTTACAGGCCGAGTCCATAACTAAGTCCATCAATAAATAACACAGAAATTCCGCGGCCGCGGGGTCGCGCCCGCGAAGAGTTGTGGCCCGCGTCGCGATGTCCCACTATCACGGGACCGCGCCTCCGCGCCTGGAATCCGCGAGCGCCCGGAATTAGGCCCGCGATGGCCGGAGATACGTCCTCTGTCCTGCCCAAGTCCGTCCGTGGCCTATGTGCATCCGCGGGCGGTGCACGAGTTTGCGAAAGGAGCAGCGCGGCCGAGAAGGTTCGAGTAACACCCGCCACGAGGATACCGCGAGTCCGCTAAAGCGGCAAATCGGGGCCTAGCGAGGCCCTGGGCGCGTCATCTCCCCCCACTGAAATCCCGACTGTCCTCAGTCGGCATCACTGATGCTGCCGATAATTGCGGGGGTATAAGTGCCGCTCTGTAAACGGGGGAGTTGCACCGCGACTTCGAGATGCCTGCAATTGACCTGCACAACCTCTCCGACGTTGAAGAGGAGCTCAACGACCTCCGCAGGGAGGCGCACCACCTCGCGATGCACCAACTGGAGGAGCGCGTCGCGAACCTGGAGGAGATGTGCCAAGCGCAGACCTATGATCGTCCGGACTGGTACCCGGCCGTGAAGGAGGTGATCTTCAGCCTGGTGAGTGCCTGTGGCCCTCGTCTGCGCGCCCATAGTATTGACCTTGCACTCCTAGGAAGCCTGCTCCATTATCGCGCGCGGCGACCGCGGTGTCGCTGCCCTGGTGCGCCGCATAGAGAACGTCCTTGCGGCACAGACCGTCGACAATGGTCTGCGGCCGTACTTCCGCCGCCGCCTCTTCGCTGTCCACCGCGAAGCCGATCTGCGCACGCTGCGCGCTGCCCTGTCGCGTCTTGAACTACTCCGCGCTCGCGCACAAGCCATCCGCTATACCCTGACTCGCGCGGGACCGGTGTACGTCCTTCAAGGCACTAGGACCGACGAGGCCACATCCGCGGTCGACGCCCTGATCCGCGAGGCTCGCCGCGACCTGGGCGCGCTAGAGGCTGCCCCTGCTGCCCCAACCACTGAGACCGCCGAGTTGGAGGGGAGCCTCATTGCGTCCGTCGAAGGGACCGCTTGGTACGGGATGCCAGAGCTCACCGCCTTTGAGGACGGGATGTTCCCACCGGAGTGACTACCGAGGGCGCGCGGTGCGCGCAGGGCTGTCAGGGGAGCACTGTAGGAGCGCGAGGTGATTAGGGGAGGGGGGGGGGCCGGGTAGCGTAGCGCTCTAGAGTCGTAGTCGCGAGACAAGTCTTGAAATCGACGCGATAACGGACCGCGAGGTCGCGAGTAACCGGCACAAAGGCGCGAGGGTGGGGGGAAGGCCCTGCGGACGCGCTACATCAAAGCGCGGCCCTTGTTCGCGCCTTGGAGCACCCGCGCGAGCGCTGCGAACTCTCGCGCCGTCACGGGACCGCGTCATGGAGCAAGGAAGCAGGGCAGCCAGGCCACACGGAGAGGGCCCCCAATGGGCGCGCGGGGCCGTAGATTTCCTCTCGCGCCGTCTGGGGTACCGGGCGACATAGATGACGTTCTCGCAAGGCGATAGGTTGCGAAGACACCGCGGTTTGCCCTACGCCCTGTCGCGAATTCTCTGTCGGCCAGCGCAGACGCGCCGCGACGGCCCCCGCACGGCAGGCGGACCTCTGCGTGCCCTTGTGAGCGGTCTTCGCGGGCGCTCCACTGCTCTGCGCGTTCTTCGCGGGCGCCCCATCGCCATTTTCGTCGACCCGCGGGGCCGCGGTCCGCGGGGCCCGGGATCACCGCTCTTGTAGTGCGCTTCCTGACTTCGCAGTGGCGTCCTGCTGACCCGGAGAGGCTGCCTCTTAGGCTCTGGCCTCCTCTCCTAAGTCTCTTTGGCCTCCTCGCGCTGCCACCCAAACACTGTCCTCTGCTGCTCCTCGCTGCTCGCCTCCCCTCTGCCAACATGTCTGCTGCTGCCGCTCAAGCCCGCGCTGCCGCTCGCAAGCGGTTCTTCGACGTCATGGCCACCGAGCCCGGCCACCTCGCGGACCCCTCTGACTGGGAGGTGTTCGCTAAAGACGCCCTCGCGCAAGTGGTGAGTCGTGAGCGATCCCATCGCCTGCGAGCCCGCTGACAACCAGCTACAGGTCTTGTTCATCAACAACGGCGGCGACGACGCCGTCGCGGACGCCTTCGTCGACCAAGTTGTCGCGGCCACTGCGCACCTCGGCGAGCAGTATGGCGCCGGCGGCGAAGTCGACGAAGGGACCCCGTGGACCAACCCGCTGTACCGCGAGGGCTTCCAGCGCCACCGCGAGCTCGCGGCCGCCTCCGCCGCCGCTCCAGTTCCGCCGAGCCCTCCCAAACCAGCTCGCGCGACTCGTTCTCAGACGGGCGCGACCGCCAGCGCCTCCTCGACCCGCACGTCCTCGCGCGCCGCCGGCAAGATGTCTGCCGCGAAGGCCCCCGCCGCGAGCTCCGCCGCCAAGGGGAAAGGCAAGGCCAAGGCTTCCAGTGGCGCCAGCTCAAGCAGGGCGCCCTCTCCTCCTGCCGTCCCGCCGGTGAGGAAGAGGGCGCGGTCCACCGCGACGTTCCCGGTCTCCTATCCGCCGGGCACCCGGATGCCCACCCACACGGTGAGTTTGGCTCCTTTCGCCCCTCGCGACTTGTACTGACGATCCTCCGCAGTGCCTCAAGTGCAACGGGAAGGAGGGGTGCGTGTTGCACGAGGGCATGTCCAAGTGCGACTCGTGCTTCTTCCTTCGCGCGGGTTGCTGGTACTCGGAGGCGCCCACCAAGCGTTCCTACGAGGCCTGGTACGACAAGCACCGGTTCTCGCGCGGTAAGCCCTTTTACTCGCGACCGCCCCCGCCCACTGACGCCTTTTTCGCGCAGCCGATCGGGTCGACAGCTGGGCCATGTACGAGGTGTGCATGGCTCGCGGAATCCGGATCTCCGACATCCCCAACGAGGTCCTCGCGGACGTCGGGGTCACCGCGCGCAGTGGCGAAACCGCCGACCAAGCGCCCGCCGACCATTCCGCGTCCCGAGTCGTCGTCGCCAGCCGAAGAGTCCCCGCAAGAGTCCGAGGGTGAGGCCCGACCGCCGCTGCCGCCGAAGAACATACTCCGCGCCACGAACTTCCCACCGCGCTCTGCCGCGGGCTCGGGCACAAGCTCGCCACGCTCGCTGCGTAGCCAGCGCTCCACCAGCTCCTGGTTCGCGGGTGTTGTGGTAAGCCCGTGCCGCTTATTCCGCGATCGCCGCTGACGTCTTCGCCTGCTTCCCTAGATCCCGCCGCGCTCGTGGGTGGCTTCCGCGAGGACCTCCACTCGCGACTCGCCCACCGCCATGGAGGTCGACGAAGGCCCCCACGATGCGCCGCCTACCACTGGAGAAGAGGACAACGTGTCCGTGAGTGTGTCCGATATCTTCGGCGGTTCCGCCTCATCCTCATCGCGCTCCCCCCGGGCACAGGGCCCCAGCGACCACCCGGTCTCGCGCGACGCTCCCATTGACTCGCCGGTCAGCGCGACTGGAACCTCCTCGCGCGATCCGCGGCGTTCGAGTCTCCGCCAGCCCGCCGCGTCCTCGTCTTCCTTCAGCGGCATCGACCCTGCGGACCTCAGCGAGAACTTGGAGCGCCTCGGCGCGGCTGCGCCCTCGGCTCTGGACGCCAACCTCCGCGAGGCGCACACTGGCCTCGTCGTCTGGCTCTCGGTTGAGCAGCGGCAGCGCCTCCTTGACGCGGAGGTCCAGACTTTCCGCGAGGAGCTGGAGAAGCACCTGCGCTTCGACCTCCCAGTTGAGCAGGTCGCGGAGCCTCTCAGCTCGCGCCAGGCCGTCGTCGCCTACCATGCGATGAAGTTCGAGCGCGACTGGTGCGCTGCCCGCGCCTTCGCGTACCGCGAGCTCTTCGAGGTCACCTCGCGGCGCATGCAGGCCCTCCTCGAGACCGACTGGCAGGGCGCGGACGTCGCCCAGGGGTCGCGAGGTTCGTAGCGAGCTTGTGACAGTCGCGGGCCGGTAAGTCGCGGGCGGTCTTCTCAGTTTTGTAGCGTGTCATGTCTTCTTGGTCCCTTCGCGTCGCGTGCGTCTCGCGAGTCTGTAAGAATTAGCACGTTGCGGGCTGTTTTCTGTACTTGTATCATAAGGCGAGAAATGCACGTCCTTGTCCTGAGTCTTAGAGAGTGGATTGAGCGGATCGCGGTGCAATTAAACGAAGGTGGGATTATAACGGAATAGAGACCGGCGAAAACAGTGATAAATGAAGGTTTAAGTGTTTATAATCTGCGGTAAGATAAAGGGAGGGGAGTGGAACGGTAGAGTATATGGGGTATGCAAGGGGCGCGGTCCGCGCTTGTGCACTGAGTGTCTGCTACTCTTCCGCGGACTCGCTACTGTCCGAGTCGCTATCGCCCTCGTCCTGGCGCGCATCCTGTACCACTTCTGGCTCGGGGTCGTCTGTGCCATCGTCGAAGGACTCGGTGAGTTCCGCGAGCCGCTTGCTCGAGATGTCCGCGAAGTTTGCGGGCAGCGGGATTGACCTGCGCGCAAGGTAGGGGATGAGGCGGAAGGCCGCGATCGCGCGGTGTAGCACCGAGCCGTCTAGCTCGCAGAGGACATAGGCACCCCCGCGGTTGCGCGAGACCACAACTAGCGGACCAGTATAGCGAGGTCGCATCTTGCGATTCAGCGACTTCTCGATCTGCGTGTGCCGCATGAGTACCAGTGCTCCTGGTTCAAAGTCGTAGTCGCAGATGGTGTGTGCATGGTCCCTCTCGAACTTCCTCGCGACTTCTAACCGTGTGTGGTAGACTCGCGAGTTCAGCTTCGTGAGTTGATCCTGCCTTTTCTGGAGCTCGAGCGCGCGCCGCGCGAGGAGGTCCTCGGTCGAGATCAGGCCCTCCGGTGGCGGCGAGAGGTAGGTCGACTCCGCGATATCCATTGGCAAGACCGGATGGCAGCCCGTAACCGCGAAGTACAGCGAGCACCCCATGCGCTTGCGGACTGTGACTCTCTCCGCCCAAAACGCGTAGTGCGCGTGCCGCGACCATTTCCGCTGATCGCCGCCTGCTGCCTTGAAGAGTACCTGCCGCGTATCGAAGTGCGAGCGCTCCGCGATGCCGTTTGCCTTTGAGTTGTACGGGCTGATCTTGATGTGGTGGAGGTTGAAGCACTCTTGTAGCCCGCGAACCGCGCTCAGGAAGGCGGAACCGTTGTCGGTGACCAGCTCTACTATTGC
>JABYQO010000074.1:0-39499 GCA_022606155.1 Trametes elegans | reverse complement strand
TCAATAGTGGACGGGGCTATAGGGCTGAGTCGCAGCTCGAGAACTTGCTTGGCAACTTGTGGAAGGCTCTTGACACTGGTATCCCTGCAGACGCCGACAACCTGTACCCACCAGAGATCACCAACGCGCCATGCAAGTTCCGAGGTGTCTCCGGAGGGTATAGTAGCAACGTCAAGGGCATCAAATTCGACATCGCCGCATACTTCCAGACCGCGCCAGAGCCCAGACACCCTAATGCTCGCGACACCGTCTACCTCCTCATCGAGGTCAAGACCGACCGCGCCCTCCAGGCAAAGGTCGCCGACATCGAAGCCCGCTTGCAACAGGGCACTATGCCCCGCTCGCCCCTCACCAAGCTCAAACAGGCGGACCAAATGCTGGTACAGGTAAGCACCCACCTCACATCCCTCCTTCAAATCTCCCTCCTCAACTAATGGATTCCACCTAGTGCTTCACACAGGCACACGTCACACGCTGCCAAGTGGTCGTCCTCATGTCCCACCAAACAGTCTACCTCCTTCAGGCCTCTGGTGACACCCTCCTCATCCATGGCCCCCTGTACCGGTACCCCCAACCCGGCGAGCCCGCTTTCACCCCGCTCGACGCCATGCGCGTCTTGGCCAGCGCATTCTGTGTAAGTGCAACCCGCCAAACCCTATGCGCCAAACCTGCTAACCCCTCATTCTTGGGACCTCCCCAACAGCATCGGGCTCACGCGGTGCGTGTGGACAATCAGCATGTTCCGTTGATCCCACCCACACCCACACCCACACCCACCCACCGCCCATGGCTGTCGCTACCTGCCTTTTTGGCAAGGCTGATGTGCCCCCTCAGGCACGTCTGGGATGAAGTGCGCCTGGCCACCTGCCAGTCAGTGCGCGTTCAATGCCCCAATGGGCACGTCATCGTCTTCGACCGGATCCAGCCCCCCCTCACCGGCCCCGCAGTCTGCTCGCCCCTCTTCCCCTTTTTCCAGTGGCTCGGCCACCACATCTTTAAAGTGGTGACCCTTAACATAATCGACTGCCTCGACGGCGGCGAAATAACATTTGCAGCGCGCGGCACCATCGGCGCCACCTCGGTCGTTATCAAGACCGACATTTTGTACGACGACAACGACAACGACGACAACGACGACAACGACAACCCCATAGAGCGCGAGGTGACCCTCGAGTGGGACCGCCTCACTTCAGCATTACCCCACGACCCTCGAGTGGCCAGCGCCCTCCCCATCCCAGCCTACTACGGTCTCTTCTCTGGCCCACGATCCAGCATCATTCTCATGTCTGACTGTGGCGACCCCATCGACAACTTCCCACACCTGGAGGAGCGCCTGCAGTAAGTCTCATACACCCACATATATACCTGGTTGAAGCCTTGAACCTTGAACTAACTGTGACATTCAAGTGAGGCACAAACCCAGGCCATCGCCACAATGCACAACGCCGGCATTGACGTGCAGGACATCGCTGGTCGTAACACACTCTTTGATGGGTCCAGGGTGCGCATTATCGACTTTGTGTAGGGTTTCTCCATTGTCATTGTATGTACTACATGTACTGCTGTTCCCGCTGTTTTTTTGTATCTCTATATATACAGTTCCACTCTAAACCATTTGTGCCTGACACACCCACATAAAGCCTGTTGTGTATGCACGCAAGACTACCCCCAAAACCAGCGCACCAGCGCACTTGCGCTGATGCGCTGATTTGAGCCTTTGTGTCGCGCAGGACCCCAAAACCAGCGCACCAGCGCACTTGCGCTGGTGCGCTGACAGAGCCCTTTTTGTGGTAGCGCAAGCTACCCCCAAAACCAGCGCACCAGCGCACTTGCGCTGGTGCGCTGATTTGAGCCCTTTTTTGTGGTAGCGCAAGACTACCCCCAAAACCAGCGCACCAGCGCACTTGCGCTGGTGCGCTGATTTGAGCCCTTTTTTGTGGTAGCGCAAGACTACCCCCAAAACCAGCGCACCAGCGCACTTGCGCTGGTGCGCTGATCAGAGCCCTTTTTTGTGGTAGCGCAAGACTACCCCCAAAACCAGCGCACCAGCGCACTTGCGCTGGTGCGCTGATTTTGAGCCCTTTTTTGTGGTAGCGCAAGACTACCCCCAAAACCAGCGCACCAGCGCACTTGCGCTGGTGCGCTGATCAGAGCCCTTTTTGTGTAGCGCAAGACTACCCCCAAAACCAGCGCACCAGCGCACTTGCGCTGGTGCGCTGATCCAGAGCCCTTTTTGTGGTAGCGCAAGACTACCCCAAAACCAGCGCACCAGCGCACTTGCGCTGGTGCGCTGATTTTGAGCCCTTTTTTGGTAGCGCAAGACTACCCCAAAACCAGCGCACCAGCGCACTTGCGCTGGTGCGCTGATTTTGAGCCCTTTTTGTGTAGCGCAAGACTACCCCCAAAACCAGCGCACCAGCGCACTTGCGCTGGTGCGCTGATCCAGAGCCCTTTTTGTGGTAGCGCAAGACTACCCCAAAACCAGCGCACCAGCGCACTTGCGCTGGTGCGCTGATTTTGAGCCCTTTTTGTGGTAGCGCAAGACTACCCCCAAACCAGCGCACCAGCGCACTTGCGCTGGTGCGCTGATCCAGAGCCCTTTTTGTGTAGCGCAAGACTACCCCCAAAACCAGCGCACCAGCGCACTTGCGCTGGTGCGCTGATCCAGAGCCCTTTTTTGTGGTAGCGCAAGACTACCCCAAAACCAGCGCACCAGCGCACTTGCGCTGGTGCGCTGATTTTGAGCCCTTTATTGTGGTAGCGCAAGACTACCCCCAAAACCAGCGCACCAGCGCACTTGCGCTGGTGCGCTGATTTTGAGCCCTTTTTTGTGGCAGCGCAACTGCCCCCAGAACCAGCGCACCAGCCCACTTGCGCTGGTGCTGGATTTTGAGGCCTATTTTGTGAATGGGACTGTCCCTTGAACCTGCACACCGATTTTGAGGCCTATTTCATGTGCACCCAAGACTATTATATACGCGCAAGACTTACCCTCAAACCAGCTCACCAGCGCACTTGCGCTGGCGCGCTGATCAAGAGGCCTGTTTTGTATGGGCGCAAGACTGCCCCCAGAACCAGCGCACCAGCGCATGTGCGCTGGTGCGCTCGTTCATGGGCGTCTCTGTCCCTACCCCTTACCTTAGGGCGCTAGCGCTAACCCTGACCCCCCCTACTTTTTCCCTATAAATGACGGCACGTGAAAGCACGGGTGACATGGTGGTCGACTTCTTCTCCAGCTTGACGTCTCCGACATGGGGTGGGTTGGTGTAGACCTGCTTGGGTATGAGACCGAACCAAATGTCTTCCTGAGCCATGGTGTATCCGACGTGCAGCATGCGGCCAGCCATGTCACAACCGAGCGCAGTCAGATCGCCCCGAAAATGCCAGTGACGCTTTTCAAAGGCGATGGTGAGGTTCCATCGGTGGTCGACCTCCGCGCCGGGTGCATTGGGATTGGGGAGGAGGACGTCCATCCCAGACCGACGGCCCACAATCTGTCTGTAGTCGAGAATGTCTGGAGACAAACGAAGAAGGGTCAACGATGGACGGACGGAGAAGGGGGGCTTCTCGAAGCTAGAAACGTACGCCCGCGCAGGTCCAGGAGACATTGAGATCGTGTGGATTGACGAGAAAGTCCTTGTCGATGTTGATCTTGTTCTTGTCCTTGAGCGTGTGCATGGCGAGCGAGTCTTCGCCGGACTGGTACCACTCACGGAGTGTGGAAAGCCGAATGTTGCGGAGGGCAGGCTGTCGTACATCTGGGCAATGCGCGTGTGGTCTCCATAAGCGTCCTCGATGCTGCGTGTGACTTCTTGCTGGTCGATGGCGTCCTCTGTGAACATGGTTGGAGCGACATGGTCAGAGACGTTTGCGCCGTGAGGGACGACCCCGTCCTGCTCTTCGTCGTACACTGCTTCCCCCAGGGCATGCTCATCGCTGTCTTCGCCACCCTCGCCGAGGGCAATCTCCTCTGCCTCAGCTTCGTCCTCATCGAAGGGGTTGAGGAAGTCAATGTCATCATGGTTGCTAGAATAAATTCATAAGCTGCTGTAAGAGGCGGCACGAGTGCAGCGCACCTGGGAGAGGAAGGCCAATCCATGGGAGCGTGTCTGCAGAGAAAACGAGTGGGACGAGATGGGGAGGGAGAACGTGCAGATGTTGCTAGACTACGAGGGCATAGTTACAATGACCGTCTAGCAGGATGGACTTGGCGAGCCACAGTTGTGGTACAGGGTGACGTTTGAGATTGCCGGAGTGGCTGTTCAAACTGTTTAGAGTGGGAAGTGGCGATCGGCCCGAAGGAGCGCACATGGGATATATTTACCTGCAGGCGGGAGGCACTGCGCTGATTGAATATGTGTACATGAGATCGAGACAGAGAGAGATATGCGATGTAGATGAGACGAGAGATTAGGCGGGGGTGAACAAAAGAGCAACGACGCAAGGAACAAGAGGGACGACGAGGGCGACATGATGGTATGAGGCACGCAGAATTACCTGAGCTGCGAGCGTTCAAAGTCCGAGTCCATCTCATCCGCCCGACTGTCACCTTGGTCGCGCTTGGTCTTCTTGGGCTTGCGAGTGGGGGGCTCGGGGTGCTCGACCTGGCGACGCTTGCGCAGCTCATGAGTGGGGACGAGTGCTGATGGGCATCTAAGGCACAACATGTTAGTAAGGTCTGCACCGATCGAACGGGAGGATGTGCTCACGATCGGGGATGCGTTTGGATTGGCCTGATATGCGTGGACAAAGTTAGTGTGTTGGCAATGATCTAGAATAATGGATACTGACGAGAGCCGTGCGACCGGCTGGGTTTGCTCCATGTCAGGCTCAGGATGGGGAAGCAAGGAATCGACCAAGCGAACGACCTCATCTAACTTGCGGGTGTGGGGCGCGTCCGCTGGCAAGACGGCAAGGCGAGCCTGCAGCTTGGCGCAGTACGCCTCAAAGTCAGGCTCAGGGACAGAGGGAGGGCGGAACTGGAGGACGTCGAGGCGCCCGTCTGTGAGCTCAGGATAGAGAGGCGATGGCCTTGAGCAACGACTGGCGAGAGGGAGGGGGTTGTCCCACATGGCGTTGGATTCCCTGATGTCGTCGAGCTCGTCCATGGTGCCGAAGGCGTCCTCGAGGGGGATGTCGGATCGTTGTCCCAACTCTGGGCGGCGCTTTCGACAAGGGTAGCGTGCGCGTCGCGCTGGGCCTCGGGTGAGGAGAGGCTGGGGGGCGGGGTACCCTGGGTGGAAGGGACGTCGGGACCGCCGGTACGTGCAGAGGGGTCGTCCTCAGCGGTGCACGATGGGGTGGGCGCGTCGCCCTCCCATTGCCCTCCCCATTGCCCTCCTCATTGCCCTCCCCATTGCCCTCCCCATCGCTGCGCGTGCTGTTGGTGTCCGGGGTGTTGCTGCGTTCAGGTCGGTGTCGATGATCATATTGGTGTCCTCATCCTCGGACATGAATTCGAGATCGTCGGGGTCGATGTCGCTCTCCATGTCGTCGATCGTCTGATCAGCGTCCGGCCAGCGAACGTCCTGTGGGTAGATGTCGTCGAGGCGGGGGATGACGATCTTGCTCGCCTTGCTGGGGTCGCTTTCCTGCACCTTTGCGCGCTTCTCCCTCAGGCGTGCGATGTGGCGATCGCGCAGCTTGAGGAAGAGTGCCCACTGGTTGGGCTGCGCGCTCTTCAAGTGGTCAAGGGAGGTGTATGCGCGCGTGTCGCCGCGCTTCTGGACTGTAGGGACCTTGAAGCTGACGGCCTCCTTGTCGCGGAGGACGTACACCTTCTGGGTGTTCTCGCTATCGCGCCTGAACTCGAGGCGGCTGGCGTTGAACGAGAGCGCCTGGAACAGCGATGAGAACGGTGCTGTATGGGAAAAACAAAGACTGACCTCGACCAGCTCGTCGAGCTTCTCAGCGACCACGCTGTTGACGACGTCCTTGCTGCCTTGGCCAGCATGCGTCGAAGCGGCGGCCCTGGAGCCGACGACCAACTTGATGATCTTGTTGATGTCGTTGGCATATCCCTTCATGCGCGCGTCCTTTGCGACCCTCTTGGTGAAGTTGTCGCGGTCGACGACGGTGAGGGTGGTTTTCTTCTTCAGCGGGGGACGACGTTGCGGAGGAGGCTGACGTCCCATGTGAGCTTTACGCCGATTTCCTTTTCTCCTTCCTGGACGATGCCGGCGCTGACGTACATGTCCTTCAGCATGCTGGAGATGGACCGTTGCCGGTTCTTCTCGAGATACTGGAGGAGGTTTTGGCAGAGGGTGGCAGGGATCTGTTCGACGAGGGTCTGCTCCATGATCGCCTTGTATATACGGGCGGTGAAGTGGAGACGGGAGGCGAGGGTGCCGAGGGAGCGCTTGCGGTTGCTCTTGTGGATGATACCCCTGAAGTCGATGGCGCTGCTGAGGAGGAGGGAGAGGCAGGGGTACGCATGGCGGTGCTTGTTGCTGACGTTGAAGGGAGTGGCGAAGGCGCGATGGCGGGGATGGTACAGGCCCATGTCGAGTTCATCGTCCTTGGGGAGGGAGCTCTGTGGGACGATGTTCTCGTGGAGCTCGTGCCACAATGCGTTGAGTTCCTGGACGAGGGTGTCCTCGTCCTCGTCCTCGTCGACGACGTTGAGGAGGACGTCGTCGATCTCGGTGGTGGCGTTGGTGAAGGTGTTTGTGGGGGCGCTGAGGACCTCCTCGTACTCGGGCTTCATGATTCCCGAGGCGAGGATCATGTCGACGCCCCGCACGAGGTCCATTTGGTCGCAGAGCCAGAGGTAAAACTGGGGAGGAAGTGCGATTATGATCAGTGTGTGTTTGAAGCGATTCTAGGAGGAAAGGAACATACGTGGCGGGGCTGATTGTTGGGGTTGCTGAGTGCATGCTTGTTGATCATGAACTCGCGCATGTTTGAGGTGTGATCCCACACCCAGGGATACTTGGAGGCGACTGTGGCGTCGACCATGGGATCTATCTGGCGACTGATCTGTAATGGGAGATGAGTGTAAATATATGATGGAGGGATGGTGTGGAGAGAAATGGGAGGTGTCTGGCCTGTGTTGCGCATGCGCACGCAGAACAAGCATGATATGAGTGCACCAGCTCACTTGCGCTGGTGCGCTGGTTTTGGAGGTGCCCCTGCGCGACCACAAAAAAGGGCTCAAAATCAGCGCACCAGCGCAAGTGCGCTGGTGCGCTGGTTTTGGGGGTGCCCCTGCGCGACCACAAAAAAGGTCTCAAAATCAGCGCACCAGCGCAAGTGCGCTGGTGCGCTGGTTTTGGGGGTGCCCCTGCGCGACCACAAAAAAAGGTCTCAAAATCAGCGCACCAGCGCACTTGCGCTGGTGCGCTGGTTTTGGGGGTGCCCCTGCGCGACCACCAAAAAGGGCTCAAAATCCGTGCACCAGCGCAAGTGCGCTGGTGCGCTGGTTTTGGGGTACCCCTGCGCGACCACCAAAAAGGGCTCAAAATCCGCGCACCAGCGCACTTGCGCTGGTGCGCTGGTTTTGGGGGTGCCCCTGCGCGACCACAAAAAAGGTCTCAAAATCAGCGCACCAGCGCAAGTGCGCTGGTGCGCGGATTTTGGGGCCAGTCTCGCCGACCACAATATAGGCCTCTAAATCAGCGCACCAGCCTTGGGCCCACTTTTGCACAGTTCCAAGTCACCATATACGTGAGAGGTGCTTACCCATTGAAGTCCATACGACACACTCGCAAAGTGGTCGTACAAATCTTGAATAAACGTCGACGTCGCCAAAGGCAGGTCGTAGCCCTGGCCTAGCTCACGCACACGCCGCACCCACATCAGCCGCGCCTTCGCGCCCTTCACCGTCGCTGACGTGTTAGGCCCCCACGTGCAGTGGGGCACCATGCTCTCCATGACTCCCCCACCACAGCGTCCACCTCCGCCCAGTACTCCACCATCGCCCCCTTCCAGTCAGCCGTCGACGTCCTTAGCAGCGACCCCATCGCAGGCTTCACCGTCCGCACGTAGATGTCGTCGATCTTCTTCACGAGGTCCGAGTGCCATACCTCGTCGTCCACCACGCCCTTCTTCATGAACGTCGCGTACAGGTCCTCGTACGACCGCTTGACGTTCATCGCAGGCGCCGCCGCGCGCTGCTTAGGAGAGTACCCCAGGTACTTCTCATAGTTTTGAAGGCGAGCCGTGCTCGCCGCAGGCCAGTCACCGCTCTTCGCGACAAACACCATCTCCTCAACCACACTCTCAAGCAGGTCGAGCCAGATCTGCACCGTGCAACAAGTGAAATCAGCCATAAGCATCCATGAACGCGTGTGCACAGAAAACAAATCAATTGAACAATGGACGCACCCCGCCCGCCGTGTCAGGTGGCCTCACCGACACAACCTGCTTCGTCCTTGAATCAGTCACCGTCTTGGTGACACTCTGGCCCTTCGTGACAGGGCACAGCCGCTTCTTCAGCGCGTCGATCTTCAGGTGCTTGCCGTCCCGCATGTGCCCAAGCTGCCCCGCCAGGTTCACAAAGTCCCATGCCCGAGGCATCTTCAGCAACGCGCCGAAGCCACGCTTCTGATCCTGAGGCGCAAGCACCTTGCTTAGAATGTGCTCCTCCCAGGCGTCCGTGCCGATCGCCGCCCGCGCGACCTTCTTCCCGCTCGTGCTGAGGTACTTGTGGTTGTATTCCTTCACCGCCGTCAGCGACAGCCAGAACCGCTCAAGCTCTGTCTGCTTGAGGTTTGGCATCTCGTCGTTCATCGACAGATACTGGCCCATTTCGTTGTCGACGTCCTCTGCGCGTGCCACCGTCTCAGTCAGGCGCAATATACACAAACAACTGCACCACTTACCTGCAGCGAACACCTCCGTCAGCCACAACATCGGCTGAGCCAGGGTCTCCTCCACCTCCGCAACCCTCTTCCGCAGCATGTCCAGCACCTCCTCCGTCTCCTCGCTCTCCTTCCGCTTGCTCAGCTGCGTGATCTTCGACGCTAGCGTCGTGCGCGACTTCTCCAACGTCGCCCGGTACTCCATCAGCGCCTTCTGCCGGTGGTGTCCCCCAGCGAGCTCAATGATCTGCTCGCGCGCCTCGTCAGTGAACTCGATTGGCGGCACCCGCGTGCCTTCCGGTTGGTGCGCCTGCAGCCCCTCCACCTTGATGAACCGCCGCGGCACCACCACCGGGATCGGGCTTTCCCAGTCCCATACCCCCTTGAACAGCAGCTGCTTCACGATCTCCTTGACACGAAGCGGCTCGATCGGCCGGTTGTTCCACTTCCCAAAGTGCAGCTTCACCGGCGTCGTGTCGATCAGGTTCAGCGTCCCGTACCCGAGACGGATCTTCGCTGCCTTTTGCGCGCGCGCGCTCCTCGTCTGCTCGTGCTGCTGCATCTCCTTCACATCGAACCCGAGCTTGACGTCGGTGGGCTTCCGCTTCACAGGTCGCTCATCGCCCTCCTGCGCACTCTTCTGGCGTGTCCGCGACGTCTTCTGTGTGCAACACCATGCATGAGCGCATGAGCGCATGAGCTCCATACCATAGTTGCGCATGCATCTGCGTACATACCTGTGTCGTCGTCCCCTCCCCCTCCACGCCAACTGTCTTTGCGCGCGTCCCCGCCTTCTTCCTGCCCGTCTGTGCGCATGTCAGATGTGGGGTAAGCATGTGTGTGTGTGCCCGCGCAGTACCATACGCACCTCCTTCGCCGGTATGTCCCCCTCCTCCTCCCCCTCCGTGTCCTTGGCGGAGTCCTGTTCCTCCTCCCCCATCTCAAAGTCCCCCTCCTCATCGTGATGGCCATCACCGGCCGCACGCACCACAGTCTTGCCCTTCGTACACTTACTACTCAGTTAACTGTCCGCGCATGCAGCCTACAAACACCACACCTTCGCATTCCCCAAAGTCGCGTCCCCCTTGCCCTTCCCCTTCGACGCAGTCACTTTTTTCTGTTCGATAGCGCGAGGTTAGCCACACTCTATCCAGTAAAACTCTGCATTAACATACCCCGCGCGGCTTTGCCTTGTTAGCTTTCGGTGGCATCTTAGAAATCGAGAGTGTAGCAGACAGTGTCAAATAAGTGGAATGCACAAGACCCAAACACGGGCGCGTTCACCGTGCAGACGCCCCCGGCAGTGCACTCGCCTGGCGCTTCTTCTCCCGTCACATTCGTCACCTGTCCCCATTGGCGCGCGTCTATGCCGCCCACACCCTGCCGCCCTCAGGCACCGCGCACCAGCGCACATGCGCTGCACTTCGTTAAACCTAACCCTCCTCAAACCCACCTCATTCGATCATGTGTGCATTTAAGTAGACCTCCCGGGCACAGATCCATTTATTGTATATAGCCGTGTAGTCTACCTCGCTCGTAATGAACAAAATAAACAGATATTCCATCTACCCCCCAATGGTCACCAGTGCCCCGGTACGCGCACCACTTAATGGAAGGAATATCATTGCGTTTTGCAATACCGCCACGATGATTCACAGAGAGCAGCATAGCAATCCACAGATTTGCGCCTTGCGCTCGGTCCTTTTGCAAACTTTAGGTTGTATTCCCACACCTATCGCTAAGCATACTGACCGCCCGGCTGCACGTCGACCATCGCTACATACTACCACATCCACACTCTTCACGCCACCTGTGCACTGTACATACATCATGTCGGCTCAATCTCAGGTCCCCACTCAGGTCCCCACTCAGGTCCCCACTCAGGTCCCTGCTCAGGTCCCCGCCCAAGTCCCTGCCCAGGGCTCCACCCAAGCCTCCGCCCAGCCTCAGACCCCGCTCCTCACCCTTGCCGACTACCTTGCCCAACAAACCTGGGAGACAACACATGAACTCTATGGGACAAATGACCAACAAAAAAGGCCTTCCCAGAAGGAAGAATTCACTTATCAGTTTTTCCAGAGGGTCGAGCGCAGGGCCACCCTGCCCTTCATGACCGACCACCAGGCTTGGGTAGACCAACTCCTGGCAAGGACTGACATGGTACCCCGGGTCGCATGGCTATGGGCCAATTTGCTCAATAGTGGACGGGGCTATAGGGCTGAGTCGCAGCTCGAGAACTTGCTTGGCGACTTGTGGAAGGCTCTTGACACTGGTATCCCTGCAGACGCCGACAACCTGTACCCACCAGAGATCACCAACGCGCCATGCAAGTTCCGAGGTGTCTCCGGAGGGTATAGTAGCAACGTCAAGGGCATCAAATTCGACATCGCCGCATACTTCCAGACCGCGCCAGAGCCCAGACACCCTAATGCTCGCGACACCGTCTACCTCCTCATCGAGGTCAAGACCGACCGCGCCCTCCAGGCAAAGGTCGCCGACATCGAAGCCCGCTTGCAACAGGGCACTATGCCCCGCTCGCCCCTCACCAAGCTCAAACAGGCGGACCAAATGCTGGTACAGGTAAGCACCCACCTCACATCCCTCCTTCAAATCTCCCTCCTCAACTAATGGATTCCACCTAGTGCTTCACACAGGCACACGTCACACGCTGCCAAGTGGTCGTCCTCATGTCCCACCAAACAGTCTACCTCCTTCAGGCCTCTGGTGACACCCTCCTCATCCATGGCCCCCTGTACCGGTACCCCCAACCCGGCGAGCCCGCTTTCACCCCGCTCGACGCCATGCGCGTCTTGGCCAGCGCATTCTGTGTAAGTGCAACCCGCCAAACCCTATGCGCCAAACCTGCTAACCCCTCATTCTTGGGACCTCCCCAACAGCATCGGGCTCACGCGGTGCGTGTGGACAATCAGCATGTTCCGTTGATCCCACCCACACCCACACCCACACCCACCCACCGCCCATGGCTGTCGCTACCTGCCTTTTTGGCAAGGCTGATGTGCCCCCTCAGGCACGTCTGGGATGAAGTGCGCCTGGCCACCTGCCAGTCAGTGCGCGTTCAATGCCCCAATGGGCACGTCATCGTCTTCGACCGGATCCAGCCCCCCCTCACCGGCCCCGCAGTCTGCTCGCCCCTCTTCCCCTTTTTCCAGTGGCTCGGCCACCACATCTTTAAAGTGGTGACCCTTAACATAATCGACTGCCTCGACGGCGGCGAAATAACATTTGCAGCGCGCGGCACCATCGGCGCCACCTCGGTCGTTATCAAGACCGACATTTTGTACGACGACAACGACAACGACGACAACGACGACAACGACAACCCCATAGAGCGCGAGGTGACCCTCGAGTGGGACCGCCTCACTTCAGCATTACCCCACGACCCTCGAGTGGCCAGCGCCCTCCCCATCCCAGCCTACTACGGTCTCTTCTCTGGCCCACGATCCAGCATCATTCTCATGTCTGACTGTGGCGACCCCATCGACAACTTCCCACACCTGGAGGAGCGCCTGCAGTAAGTCTCATACACCCACATATATACCTGGTTGAAGCCTTGAACCTTGAACTAACTGTGACATTCAAGTGAGGCACAAACCCAGGCCATCGCCACAATGCACAACGCCGGCATTGACGTGCAGGACATCGCTGGTCGTAACACACTCTTTGATGGGTCCAGGGTGCGCATTATCGACTTTGTGTAGGGTTTCTCCATTGTCATTGTATGTACTACATGTACTGCTGTTCCCGCTGTTTTTTTGTATCTCTATATATACAGTTCCACTCTAAACCATTTGTGCCTGACACACCCACATAAAGCCTGTTGTGTATGCACGCAAGACTACCCCCAAAACCAGCGCACCAGCGCACTTGCGCTGATGCGCTGATTTTGAGCCCTTTTTGGTGGTCGCGCAGGGGCACCCCCAAAACCAGCGCACCAGCGCACTTGCGCTGGTGCGCTGATCCAGAGCCCTTTTTTGTGGTAGCGCAAGACTACCCCCAAAACCAGCGCACCAGCGCACTTGCGCTGGTGCGCTGATCCAGAGCCCTTTTTTGTGGTAGCGCAAGACTACCCCCAAAACCAGCGCACCAGCGCACTTGCGCTGGTGCGCTGATTTTGAGCCCTTTTTTGTGGTAGCGCAAGACTACCCCCAAAACCAGCGCACCAGCGCACTCGCGCTGGTGCGCTGATTTTGAGCCCTTTTTTGTGGTAGCGCAAGACTACCCCCAAAACCAGCGCACCAGCGCACTTGCACTGGTGCGCTAATTTTGAGCCCTTTTTTGTGGTAGCGCAACTGCCCCCAGAACCAGTGCACCAGCCCACTTGCGCTGGTGCGTGGATTTTGAGGCCTATTTTGTGAATGGGACTGTCCCTTGAACCTGCACACCGATTTTGAGGCCTATTTCATGTGCACCCAAGACTATTATATACGCGCAAGACTTACCCTCAAACCAGCTCACCAGCGCACTTGCGCTGGCGCGCTGATCAAGAGGCCTGTTTTGTATGGGCGCAAGACTGCCCCCAGAACCAGCGCACCAGCGCATGTGCGCTGGTGCGCTCGTTCATGGGCGTCTCTGTCCCTACCCCTTACCTTAGGGCGCTAGCGCTAACCCTGACCCCCCCTACTTTTTCCCTATAAATCGCTGGTCGTAACACACTCTTTGATGGGTCCAGGGTGCGCATTATCGACTTTGTGTAGGGTTTCTCCATCGTCATTGTATGTACTACATGTACTGCTGTTCCCGCTGTTTTTTTGTATCTCTATATATACAGTTCCACTCTAAACCATTTGTGCCTGACACACCCACATAAAGCCTGTTGTGTATGCACGCAAGACGACCCCCAAAACCAGCGCACCAGCGCACTTGCGCTGGTGCGCTGATTTTGAGCCCTTTTTCGTGGTCGCGCAGGGGTACCCCCAAAACCAGCGCACCAGCGCACTTGCGCTGGTGCGCTGATTTTGAGCCCTTTTTTTGTGGTAGCGCAAGACTACCCCCAAAACCAGCGCACCAGCGCACTTGCGCTGGTGCGCTGATCCAGAGCCCTTTTTTGTGGTCGCGCAAGACTACCCCCAAAACCAGCGCACCAGCGCACTTGCGCTGGTGCGCTGATTTTGAGCCCTTTATTGTGGTAGCGCAAGACTACCCCCAAAACCAGCGCACCAGCGCACTTGCGCTGGTGCGCTGATTTTGAGCCCTTTTTTGTGGCAGCGCAAGACTACCCCCAAAACCAGCGCACCAGCGCACTTGCACTGGTGCGCTGATCCAGAGGCCTGTTTTGTATGGGTGCACAACTGCCCCTAGAACCAGCGCACCAGCCCACTTGCGCTGGTGCGTGGATTTTGAGGCCTATTTTGTGAATGGGACTGTCCCTTGAACCTGCACACCGATTTTGAGGCCCATTTCATGTGCACCCAAGACTATTATATACGCACAAGACTTACCCTCAAACCAGCTCACCAGCGCACTTGCGCTGGCGCGCTGATCCAGAGGCCTGTTTTGTATGGGCGCAAGACTGCCCCCAGAACCAGCGCACCAGCGCATGTGCGCTGGTGCGCTCGTTCACGGGCGTCTCTGTCCCTACCCCTTACCTCAGGGCGCTAGCGCTAACCCTGACCCCCCCCACTTTTTCCCTATAAATATTTGGAACGCCCTGGCTTTCTAGTTTCTAAAACACCCTGGTGACAAGGCCTTAAGAGCATAAACAAGCAAGATATGCCCTTGTCACCAGCCTTGTCACCGGCACTGAACGTTCAGTGCCGATATTATATAGATAGGCGTCGCTGTCCAAGTCGGCGGCAGGGCCCGCAGGGAGCAAGGACGTGGGCGGCACGTTCGAGCTCACTCAGCTGCTCTTCATCGTCGACCACGTCGCGATCAAGCAGATCGTGTTCCTGGAGCTCGTCGAGCGCGAGTGGAAGCGGCAGAAGCACGAGCAGGAGATGGGTGCGTGTCCCGCAGACACGTTCGTTTGGTGTGGTACCGGTCGCTGACTCTCGCGCGCGTAGCTGCCAAGCTGGGCAGGGCGGGCACCCCGAACAAGGCGAAGGAGCAGGAGGAGCTCGACCAGGTTGCGGGTAACGCCGAGGACGAGATTGGCGAGCGTATTGCGGCCATGCGCGAGCACGAGCTGCTGTACGGCTCACATTCGCTCCTCGCGACATTTGGCCCGATGCTCGTCCACATCTCCGGCAGCCCGCATAAGTTCAAGGTCGGTGCACTCACGCACCAAGTAATTTCACGCTGATGGCAGGCACGCAGAACCGGACACTGCGGATGGCGGCGACGCTCGTGTTCAGCGAGTTCCTGTGCGGGAGCTCGCAGTTTTGCGAGCAGCACCATCGGCTGCTGTTCAAGATCCTCGAAACGTCCAAGGACCCGAGCATCCGGAGCGACATCGTCATCGCGCTAGGCGACGTCGCGGTATCGTTCAGCTCGATCATCGACGAGTCCAACGACGAGCTCTACACCGGGACATGGTAGTGAGGAAGAACACGCTCATGGTGCTCACCCACCTCATCTTCAACGGCATGGTCAAGGTCAAGGGCCAGATGGGCGAGATGGCAAAGTGCGTCGAGGACGAGGACGAGCGGATCTCGAACCTTGCAAAGGTCTTCTTTGCCGAGCTCTCCACGAAGGACAACACGATCTACAACAACTTGCCACACGGTGCGTGCGTCTGTGTTGTTTCCGGAGTCGGTTCCTGACTTGGGCGGGCCGTGCAGTCATCAGCCATCTGTCGGTGGGCGCACATGCGATCGACAAAGAGGCGTTCCAGAGCACAATGAAGTATATCTTCACCTTCATTGAAAAGGTCTGTCCCTCGCTTGCCCCAGATGCTCACGCACCCGCTCACCCGGCGCGCCACAGGACAAGCAGGCGGAGAACATCGTGGAGAAGCTCTGCCAGCGCTTCCGGCTCTCGGACGACCCGCGACAGTGGCGGGACATCGCGTTCTGCCTCTCCCTCCTCCCCTTCAAGTCCGAGCGGTCCGTGAAGCGGCTGATCGAGGGCCTGCAGTTCTACCGCAACAAGCTGCATGAGGAGGCCGTCTACGCCCGCTTCCAGGAGACCCTCACAAAGGCCCGGTCGAACAAGTCCGCGAACAAGCCCGACGCGGAGCTGAACGAGTTTGAGCAGGTGCGTGCTTCCCGGCTGTTTGTGCGTGTGGGCGCGCGTGTTGATCTGATGGACGTCGGGCGTAGATCCTGGAGGAAAACCGGCGGCAGGGCGCGGAGGACCAGGACTTCGAGAAGCGCGTCGAGGGCCGGAAGGCGATCGCCAAGAAGCGCGCGACCCGGCGCAGTGAGTCGTCCCTCCCTGTGGGTGCTCTGAACCCAACGCTGACCATCCCTCGCCGTAGCCGCCCGCAAGAGACCAGCTGCACGCCACGACGAGTCCGACTAGGGAGCATAAAATGTAGTATATTCCCGGGGTGTATGCGACAGCGACAGGGGAGTGCATGCATGGACAGATGTGGATTCAGGCTTGTATGTCAGCACATTGTAGTACATTATATACTGTATAAGACGACTAGGGGAGCCACCGACCGATGAACGACGGGAGTGAACGAGACGCGACGGGAAAACACAGCGAAGTTCCTGATAGAGAGAGGGGAGAAGAAGTCCATGGAGCAGAAGGAGCGTGGGCGGCGGGCGCGATACAAATAGGATAAAGAGGGCCCAGGCAGGCTATGTAGAAAGCAAAGGGAGAAAGGAGGGTGGGCGCGGGGGAAGCACCCCGCTGGCAAGAGAGACGGGAGGGGTATGGGTGAAAATAGGATATGAGTGCGTGTGAGGGCGAGCGCGGGGGGTTGACGAAGCGAGTGCGATGAGGTACATGCTCGAATGCGATACTCTATCAACACCGACCACGACACAGCATGCAGGGAACGGGGACGAGGGCTGCTCACTCCAAGTGGGGGTGGGCATCGGCGGCAACGAACTTGTCGCCACCGCCGCTGCCGCGCATGATCGCCTTCATGAACGCAAAGTAGCGGCCCGCGTACTCTGCGGGCGGAACCGGGCTGATTTTATGCTGCAGACACATCAGTTACGCCTCGCACACGCACACGGCGGTGCACTCACTGGGTCCGCGCTGAGCCCCTTCCAGAAGTGCTCGAGCTTCTGGAAGGTGTTGTACGGGGTGAGGATGTCGATCACGCCGAGGTAGTAGATCGTGTCCATGTTGTCGTTCGTCTCGTCCGTCGCGCGCAGCCGGCCCTTGTCCTGGTAGAAGATAGTGCTGGCGCTCGCCCGTGTCCTCCTCCGGGAGCGTGAGCGCCGTGCCGAGGCTCTGCGGGTCCGCCTGGCGCATGATGCGCCGCATCGCGATCGCCTCGGGCAACTGCGGACCCTTGCCCAGCATCTTCTTGCGGTTGATGATGGGCATGTCGGGCTGCGGGTGCGCGGGCGCGCGTGCGGTCAGCGAGAGGGCGCGGGCTGTTGCGCGGGGAGTGACTCACGGAGAAGACGCGGAGGTTGTTCCGCCGGACGTTGTCGCGGTTGCCGCGCTGCATGTTATGGATGCCGACGAGGAGGCTGTAGTCCATCACGCCGAGGTCCTTGAGCAGCTCCGAGTCGTGGCGGAGCTGCTCGGTGAGGGGGGCGCGCTTTTTGGGGCCGAGCTCGAGCATCTTGCGGCGCTGGATCCAGTTGAGGTCCTTGAGAACGGCGCGCGGGTTCTGGGCCGCCTTCTCCTCCGGGTACTCGGGCCCGACGGTGGAGCCCTTGAGGTCGTACGTCTCGTGGATGTCCTTGTGGGCGGGGAAGAGGTTGTTCATGATGACAAAGTGAATCTTGCGCCCACGGAGGAGCTTGACGCGGTGGAGGCCGTAAAAGCGCGAGAGGAGGGTGTGGGGGTTGTCCTTGACGTGCTCGTAGTACTGCTTGAGGATGCGGCGGAGGAACTTGTACTCGGAGTGGTGGATGGTTTTGATAATGAAAGCGGTAGTCGCGCGAAAAGTAAAAGAACGAGCCAGACTTGCCCGGGGAGCCGAGCTCGGAGAGTATGTACTTGGCGGTGAGGGAGAGGAGATAGTCGGCAGGGTCGAGGTGGAAGTACTTTTTGCGGAGTTTGCGGAAGACCCAGGGCGCATAGTCCTTCAACTTGAAGCCGTACTTGGTGGAGGGGGTGAGCTCGTTGCCGACGGGGGGCAAAAAGTGGAGACAAGGTACGCACATGCCAAAGAAGTACTTGTGGCGCGCAGTATAGTCCCCGTCTGTCAACGGCCATGGCAGTTTTGCTTGAGAGCGCAAGACCTGGGCGTGTTCAGTACGGGAATAGAACGGGGATGATGTGGAGACTGACCGCTATCCGGATACCGGTGAGCATGTTGTACATCAAGATGTAGTTGACATGGTCCTCGCCGATCAAGTTACCGACGAGAGGCTTGTCGTCGACGCGAGGTAGGGTGGTCGCTGTGCGAGTGGGGGCGCGCTCTGCCTCCTGCTGGGCCTTTGCATGCTTGGACATGCGTTCGCGGCGGATCTGCTCTGCCTGTTGCTGGATATCGTCCGCAGGCTGGCCGGCATCGTCGAGGGTGGTGGGCGGATGCTGTGACTGCACGGTGTGCGTGCGAGTCGGGCGGGGGGAAGAATGGTTGGGCGCGGGCGTGGAGGGCCCGATCGTGTTCCGGCGGGAGGGCTTGTGCGGGACGGGTGGGTGGAGGTAGCCATCGAGGGAGAGGTGGGAAGCGGCCGAGGCAGGGCATGTCAAGGGAGCTCTGTGCGTAGGCGGAGTGGGACATCCTGACCGACGACCTTGTCTCTGCCGAGGAGCAATGGCGGACAGGTTGTGAGCGCTCCTCCAATCCACCGGGCGTCTCGCGCGCCCGCACCCGGACTCCCCTGGCATCACTCTCTAGCGCATACATAGATTGCAGGTGCAGTGTCGGGATATACATCATTTGAATGCTACAGTAACGGCGCGCATCGCGGAGCGGAGACACATGCGACCAAGCCAAGGAAAGAGAGAGTACGAAGGTGCAGGTGCGGGGGTAGTGGTATGTGCAGAGTGTGCCAAGGAGAGTGGAAGAGACGGGGGACCAAGAAAGCAGGGGTACACGAGGAGGAGCAGAGAACAATGCAAGACATATCAACGTGTGGCAGCATGGGGAGCAGAACACAGAACATGGACAATGATTGTGGTAATGAGTGAGATATTGACAACAATGGTGGTAATGCAATGAGTGTGGGTGAGTGCGAGATGCGACAGACTTGAAGAAATGCAAGGAGCGTGCAGGGACGTGCCGCTGTCTGGAGATGGCTATGCGAGGTGAGTGAGTGAGTGAGGGAGGGTGCTTGGGTGGTTGCGTTCGAGGGGATGAGGGCCTGGTCGATCCGGAGAAGAGAGGGTAGAGTTCAAGAAATATACAACCATGCCAACCTGACACGGCCGACGACGTTGATGACCACGTCTGCCTGAACACGGCATACCTGCAACAGACGCTCAGAATGGCACCCGTGAAAATCAAACAAGCACTGACCATGTCCGCAACCTCCCAGTCCTTCCAATACACATGCAAGCTCCCGTCCTCCTTCGTCTCGATCTTCCGCACCGGCCCAAAGCTCTCGCACCACTTCACGGCGTTCTGCACACACTGCTGCCGCTCGTGCATGCGGCGCTGCATGTCGTGCTGCATCTGCGCTGCAGACACCCTGCTCGATGCCCGGCTCGGGCCGAGCTCGAGTGGGGCGCCACTAATCACGAGCTTCTTCTTCCGCCGCCGGCGCCGGCCCGTGAGCGACGCGAACAGCGACGGCGGCCGCTGGTTCGGGCAGAAGAACGACGGCGAGGGCGTGCTCGGCGAGGGTGGCGGCAGCGTCGGCTCCGGCGGCGGCGAGTCCGGCGTCTGGGGGCGCGACGGGATCGGGAGCGTGACAGACGAGCGCAGGGGCGAGGGCGACGCCTTAAACCGGTGCGGCGCCTTGGACCGGTGCGGCGCGAGCGGGGGCGAGTCGAGTGGCTCGAGGTGCGGGTTTTTGGCGAAGGGGTCCTCGTACGCGTAGGACGGGCCCCAGGACGCGTACGGGACCATGTCGGGCAGCAGCGAGGGCTGCGTGGACTCGACGGGCGTCGCGAGCGTGAACGCGGAAGAGCAGATGGAGGAGCTGGAGGACGAGAGGGAGGGCGCGAGCGCCCTCGGCGGAAGCGCCGAGAGCGAAGACATCACGAACGAAGGGCTCGAGGATGCCTGTATGGCTTCACGGATGCTGGAGCAGCGAGGGGCGATGCGGTGCAGGTTGGGCGGCGGGGTTCGTACGGCGTGCACTGCTGGATTGGATGGAAACCGACGTGTATTGACTGTCGCAAGCGAAGAGGGAGTGGCGGGCGGGTCGGTCTACTAGTACGGGAAACTATGGAGCGAGCTAAGGTAAGAGGCGATCGAGCGAGCGAGGCGGGCGATTGAGAGTGGCGGGAGGAGGAAAACTCACTTGCGTCGAGCATCCGACCCTCGCAACGGCGGCGGAGGGCGGAGGATAGGGTGCATATGACACCGTATCAAAGTGTGCGGTGTGCGGTGGCGGAGTCGTTTGAGGGTGCGGCGAGAAAGAGGGATGGTGCAGGAAGGCGACGGAGATGTGTCGAAAAAATGCAGACGGACCTGCTTCGATAACCGTGCTGCCGGGAGGGAGGTCAAGCGAGGATGATATCGGCCAGGTAGAGGATTTGCGTGCGGTGAGCAAGTGCAAGCGTTCATAACTGGGGCGTGGGTCGCCGTATGGACGTCGACGAGATCTTCATGGCGGTAGTAGCCGTACTTTGCGAGGCTGGATGCGGGACAGGGCGGGCTCCATCCGGATCTGGCGATTCAGGCTGGTGCGCCTCGCGCAGACGCCCGACCCGGGGCCGTGGATTTGGGTCGCCGCAGACGCCGGATCCGGGGCCGTGGATCTGGGTCGCCGATCGTGTTTGTCGCGAGCGAAAGACTAAAGCGTGGGTGCGAGCGCCTGCGCATGCACGTCCGTCCGGCTCGCGTTCCCGCATGCGCACTCCCCTCCCGCTCGCTTCTGTCTGAACAGGCTACGAACCGCATGAACTCATTTGGAGTTCTTCCCTCAACCCCGTCCATCCAGACGAGTTCTCCCAAGTCAAGGAGCTACACTACACCACCTTTTCTCAAGACCAGGCAGCGGTCCTCGCCTACCTGCGCATGCGGCACAACGATCCCTATAAGGGGTACGTTCTCTGCGACATCGTACGGGCTCCCCCCTCCCGCGCGTCTCACAGTGAGCTGACGGCATTCATCGCCCGATAGTCCCGCACCGTGTGCCAGAACCTGCTTGTCGGTGCAGCGTCTCGTTTGCCGTTCCAGGGCCCAAGGCGATGCACAACGCGTCGACCGCCCAGGAAGTTGAAATGATAGCACCCACAGCGAAAGATCTCGAGTTCAGAGTAAGCGGGGTCTTGCATTCCCTCCCCAGCACCCGCTCACGCTTCCGCTAGCGCTGGAACGACCCGATCCCGATCCCGCCATGTCCACTACCGTCCTCGCGAAGGGGCTGCCCAGAGCCATGACGGGGGCGCGGACGCCCAATCAGCTTCAACCCGCTCCCAGGGCAGTCCGTGAGGACCGCGCTCGTTCTGGACCGCTTCAGCGTGAACTGCGGAATCCTGTACTGTTCAAACGACAGCATCCTCTCGACGACGACGTGCATGGGCCGCAGCTTCTTTGACTTTGTCGCGCGCAAGGACGAGGACCTCGTTCGCTTCTGGATCGACGCCATCAAGCGCTGGGGCGTGAACGAGCGCGGCCAGCCGTCAGACGGTGGATTTGGCTTTGGCAAGTTCACCGTGCTTGTCCACGGGCGCGACTCGAGGTGCGTGCCGCCCCCTCTTCCTAGGGCCCCACTGCCGGATGCTCCGGCTCGTTCATGCAGCCAGGGCGCGCGTTTCTCCCCCCGGCTAGTCCTGTATGAACGCTCACGCTGATCTGTCCCGCGTATCTTCCCCTACAGCATCCGTCATCCAAACCCCGTGCCGTCGCGCCACCGGAACGGCTCGCACGCGCATAGCCACGCGGACCCGCACGCACACTCACACCCGAATTCACACTCGCACTCGCATTCGGTCTCGCGTACGCGCGAGACGTGCTCGCACCAACGCGCGACGTCCGCTGGGTACAGCGAGCGGGAGAAGGATCGCGACAGGGACCGCGCGATCATGCGCCCGCCGCGGTCGCGCGGGGCCGAAGACCTCGTCGTGGACGCCATCTTCTCGGCACGCTACGGGCTCATGGTCATTATCCGCAAGTCGAGCTCCTGAATGGGCCTAGGGGAGGACGTGTGTGCGTGCTGTGTGGACGCGCGGCTCTGCGGCTGACGGAGGACGAGGTGCGTTCCACCCAGGGCGACGTCCGACGCCGTGTGTGGTGTGTCCTTCGGTCATCAGCAGCAGCGCGTGCATGTCCCTGACGGGCCACGCATG
Organism: Trametes elegans; assembly: GCA_022606155.1. Taxonomy (NCBI): domain Eukaryota; kingdom Fungi; phylum Basidiomycota; class Agaricomycetes; order Polyporales; family Polyporaceae; genus Trametes; species Trametes elegans. Next base: position 17,255 of record JABYQO010000074.1, on the reverse strand, counting down.
CCTCACTCACCGTCTCTGACACCCCCGCCTGATTTGTATGGCTTCCGGAAAGCATGCGCGTCCCTTCCTTGTGCCTGCGTGTCCATGTCTGTATCTGTGTTTCACGCTCCATCGCCTCCCCCCGTCCGTGCCGCCCTGCTCTGTCGCCCTGCTGTCGTGTTCAGTCCGCGCTATCGCTGCAGCTTCAGTATATACAACCCTAGAAGGCAACCGCGCCCATGCCCGCCGTTTCTTTCCCTGTCGCCACCCTTCTCCGCTGCCGCTGCCGCCGTATGGTTACCCCTCGCCCGGATGTATACCCTTCTCTGCCAGGCCACGCCTTCTCCTTCTGCCCTTTTTGCACTTCTCGCACATTCTCCCGCCTTCTCCGTGTTGGTTGTGCCACGGCAAAGGCGAGCGAAGGAGATACAGGCTTCGGGAAGCCCGTGGCGTACCCCCATTGTTCCCTCTCTCCCTGTCTTTCTCTCTCCACGATTGTTGATGATGATGACTATGATTATGACCATGTCTGGCCGTAGTACAATACCGTCTCTGTGTCTCCCGCTGGCTCTGACATTGACATCCGCGTCTGCCCTATTGTCCGAGCCTTGCACTCGTGCTTGTTCATACAGTACACGTCCCCCGTCTGGCCTCTCCTTCTGCCTGTGCGCAAAGGGCTACCGGGCTGAGCCCCTCACAGACATCGCCGCGTTCGCGTGGTTCCCTGGCGGGGCGGTGGACACGGACGTACCAGAGCGGGAGCGGGTGCCACTCGCTGCGGAAGGCAAGGGCAAAGGGAAGGAGAAGGGAGTGTGGGTCCAGCGCTCGTCATTCAAGTGAACGTTCACGCTGGACTGTCCCCTGTCATCTGAGCTCGATCACCTCAAGTGCGAGGTACGCCCATCCACACGGTCTCTGCTGCCTATTCTGACGGTTCGTTCAGTATCTGCTCGAGTTGAAGGTGCTGTTCCCAGGGATCGGGAACAACGCGCATATGACGGTGCCGATCACGATCACTTCGGGCTTGGAGTGCTTGCTCGCGAAAGACGATCCACGACCATATGTATCGCTCTGAATCTGAAACCGTACGTGTTCCCGTGCTGTGCTGCTACAAGCCTTTTGAAAGATCTGCGTAGATGATACTGGGATGCCAGTCACTACGACTATGAGCTTCACAACAACTAAGTTTCGACGTGAGCATGGACGCTTGTGATTGTAATGCACCATTCGTACCTGCACACAAAGTTACAGCAGCCGGCGCTGCGTATCTATGTCTCCCGTTCACACACGACCCATCCATCCATTCTGCACTGTCCGCACGCACGCCCATCACAACAGTCCCGCCCAGGTGCCCGATAAAGTTCAGGTCAGCGTTGTCCGCCGACGGTGGAGAGGTCGAGCTCCTTGCACTCGTCGAGCTCGCGCTGGACCTCGGCCAGGTTGCTCTGGACGACGACACGTGCGTCGAGCCCGAGCGGGATCTTTACCGGCGGGTTCTCCGCATCCGCCAGCGTCACCAGTGCCTTCGCCACGGCACCTGCACGCCGCCAGCTGGGAGGGCATGATGAGCGGGAGGGGCAAACCTTTGGCGGGGTCGCCGATGACGCTGTCCGGGCCTGCGTACGCGGGCAGGGAGGGAGCTTGTGCATGTTTGCACCCTCCCAGCGCGTGCGCACACCGCCGAGCTGGACGACGGTGATCCTGACGTTGTACGCCGGATCAAGCTCCTTCTGGAACTTGCTCGCAGAGTAGTGCACGGTGATCGGGGTAAGTGCACGGTGATCGGGTTCGACATGAACCCGCCGGCGGAGGAGGGGAGGTTGAGAATGCGGCCGCCGCAGGCGGGGCAGTTATGCTCGCGGAAGTGGCACACGGCGGCGGAGGAGATGCGGACCGGCGCGCAGAAGTTGAGCACGAACTGGGCGCGGGCGTTGAGCTCGGGCGTGCCCTTAGCGACGCCGGCGAGCGCGTACCCGGCGTTTTTCACGAGGACGTCGAGCTGCCCAAAATGCGCGGCGGTGGCGGCGGAGACGGGGGCGTCGCCAGTGGGCGCGGCGGTGGTGGCGGAGACGAGGACGTCGCCGGCGGGCGCGGTGGGCGACGTCAGGTCCGTCTCGAGCACGAGTTGAGGGGTAGGTGGAGGTGAGAGCGGCGAGGGAGGAGGCGTGAGTGAGTGGGAGGTTGGAAGAGCGCAGAGAACGAAGGAATCTGACGTGACCCACCGCGCCAGACGCGAGAGCCCTTGTTCGTCTCGGTAGACGTGTGTGCGGTGGCTGTGCGGTTAGGGGCAAGAAATTACGTTCGACGGGGAAGCATCAACGAGCCTCCTATGGTGCGGTCCACGCATCGTGCGTATCGGTAATATGATGTGAACAACGCATCGGTAGTTGCTAAGCAGCAGCTTGGCCGGGCGGACGCGTACGACGGTGCGCGCGCAGTCAACAATCAGGTTCAGGTCAGGGATCGGAGGGGACACAACTCCCCCTCCGGTAGCGCCCTCAGGCTGCGCCTTGTCAAGACTGGGTTTGTTGAGTGCCATCGAGGGAGGTCCGGTTCCTTTCTGGTTGCATTAACAAGAGCATCGGTGAGCAGAAAGGGCACTTTGGCCAGGCAATGTGCCCATACCATCGTTTAGACGGAGAGAGGCGGGACGCCGACGAGCACAACGGGATGGGACGAGGCGAGGGAGACGGCTGCCGGTCGAAAGTGTCTGATGACCCCGAGCTGGTCCGGTTGCCGAGCCAGCTCCGAGCATACTCTTTCCTTGTTTTCGGAAGCGGCAGGGTACATGATCTCCTTGGGATCAAAATGCTGCAGCGCAAGCTGTACAGATCAACTCTGGCCGCCGCCGGTCAGTCTTGTTATTAGTGAGCCCGGCGGCGGACACACACGGACCCACTCCGCAAAAAAAACAGCACTCGCTTGCCACGTGCAGAAACGCGGGGCTCCAAGCAACATGCCTCTGGCGCGGTCCCGGAGCCTGGGGAATGGCGTGGGCCCGCACGTGACCGCGTTGGCGTCGCGAGCGTGCCCATGCGCGAATCGGTGCACACACGGCGCGGAGGTCGCCCGTCGTATCCCCCACCGTCCTCCTCCTTCCTTCCCGCCGTCGACCACAGCTCTCCAGATGATGAACCCCATCGTGTCCGACTCCCCGAAACAAACCGCGGCCTACCTCAGGACGCTTCCCGCCATCTGCGAGTGCTGCGGAAGCGTACACGAACTCACACCAAAGGGTCTTCTCGACTACTTCGACTACCACCCCAACAAGGAGACCGACGCCGCGGCTTTTTGCGTGAGCATTATCAAGGTGGAGTTACTCTCCGAGCATTGCTGCCTATCAATGCTCAATTCCTTTCTATAGCGCGACTTTGGCAATGACTTCGCCGCTGTGAGTATCGTATCGTGTTCCATCCCCCCGCTCCCGCTTATCTGCCCCTCGACGACTGCCAGATACCGCCCCACGGCCGATGGATGCACCTCTACGGCGGCCGGCCGCGCGTACAACCGTTGATCGACCACTGGAGATCGTCCGCAAATCCGCCGGACACCAAGGAGATCTGCCGCCAACTCATCAATCTCTTCCTCGTCTCCGTCCTCCTCGACGCCGGCGCGGGCAACGCATGGTGGTTCCATGAGTCTTCGTTAGGTCAGACGTTTTCGCGATCAGAGGGTCTGGGTGTGGCCAGCATTGCCATGTTCGAGCAAGGTTTCTTCTCCGGCGACGCTGCGACCCCCATCAAGTAGACGGTATGTGCCCTCTACCTGCCCCCTCGCAGCCGCCTGACGGTTGGCATAGCGGAGGGTCTGTCGCGCATCACTGCACCCAAGATTGCATCCGCAATGAAAGTGTCAGATGCGAATCTTATCGTCGGTCTCGAAGGCCGCACCTCCCTGCTCGTCAACCTCAGCAAGGCCCTCAACGCCAACTCCACCTACTTTGGCAACTCCGCGCGCCCGGGGAACCTCGTCGGTATGCCTCCAACATTCCCTGCCCTCGCTCGCATCGTTCCGCACACTGACACGCCCTGCACATGCGCACGCAGACTTTCTCCATGCCGGCTCCGTCCCCGCACGTGCATAGCTTTGCGCTTTGGACGGCGCTCATTGACGGGCTTGCGTGGATCTGGCCGAGGACGCGCATGACGCTCGGCGGCGTCGCGCTCGGGGACGTCTGGCCGTGTGCCGCACTCGCCAAGCACGCGTCCGCACCCTCGCCCGCGGCGGGCAACGACCCCATCCTGTTCCACAAGCTCACTGGGTCGACGACGTACAGCCTGTTCAAGCCAATCGAGAAGGTTCTCGGCTGGCGGTTGGAGGGGCTCGGGCTCCACACGTGGTTCGTCGCCGCGATGAGCTTACACTGGGGGTGGTGCGCCAAAGACAATGTTCCGCTCGCGAAGGCGATCACCACACGCAAGGGCATATCGTTCAAAGAGGCCGCGACCGAGGTGCGTAGCGTAGTACACTGTCTTCCTCATCGGACTTTGCTCCCTTTTCAGGTACATGGGCACGATTCCTGGCGCCTGCCGCAGGTCATGACGGCGTCTCATAGCGCGGTCGTACGCTCGCCATGTCTACCTCCAGTATACAACTACGAGTGGCAGCCGCAGGAGGTACGCTCCCCAAAACGATTCCTGTTTCTGACGCACACGCTCATCATGACATGCCCCGCAGTTGCCACTACCTCCCAGCGCCTGCGGGGACATGTTCATTCAGACAGGGAGGTCAACGATTTTGCCAGTGTCGGCAGCCGCGCACAGCTACTCATAATTCCCGTCCGTGCACGCAGAATTCTGCGCGATATGGATAGGATCATTACGTTCGACGCGGCAGACTACCACCCGGAATCGACTCGGGCGATGCGCGCCTGGCTCGCGTGCACTTCCCGCAAGATCTCCTTCGCTGGCCCGCTCATCCCGCGCTCTGCCTCCGCTCCCGCAGCGGACAGCGCTGACGTCTCCGTCCCCGCGTTCCTCGAGACTCAGGAGCGCGGAAAGCGCTCTGTGATCATGGCGCGGAACCCCCACGACATACCGCATATCAATCAACTGAGCCGTACATGGGATACATCCAGGTTGCGTTCGGGTCCATATTGTGGCCGTCCGATCCTGCCATACTAGGTGGCACCTGGGCTCTGCTCGCCGCATACCCCCGCGCGCTGCTCGCCGGATGGCTCCCCCAGCAAGCCATCCTCCAAAATCCGGTGGGTGCTGCTCCATACCGCCCCGGCGCCTCCTTTCCTGAAAACAGAGCACACAGGCAGTAGGCTGGTCGACAGCCCACGCCAGGCACAACTGTGTGCTCGAGAGCATCCATGCCGGCGTGCCCCTGTACGCCCCCTTCACGCTCTCCCACACATGGCGTCTTCGACCTCACCTGTCTTCCCTCTCTCCCACCCAAACAGGACACTCTGGCCGATTTCGGGCTACCAGGCGCCAAAGGCCTTCAACCTCTCGCAGAAGCTCCGCACCGGGTACGAACTCCTCTGCGTCCGGCACGACGCTGGCCTCGGGCGCCCAGCTTCCGCCCTGGCGCCGTCCCCTCCGTTGCGCTCGCGGGAGTCCGTGCCGAAACCACCGACGTCCTCCATTGTGCATTCGGCACTGAGGGCGAGGAGATGCGGACGCGGCTCAGAGAGGGCATACGGGCGAAGCTGATCCGGGGGGTGTGGGATGAGGATGGGGGGAGGCGCGGCGCGGCGCAAGATTGTGGAATGGCTCGATGGTCCCGGGGCCGGCTGCTGGGAGCGTACGTGCGGTGTAGGGTGTGATCATCCGTAGGGTACCGGCGGCCCCGCCCTGAGGACGCGCGTGGCGTCGGAACGCATTGGCTGCGCATGAGGAGAGGAGGCTGCTGTTCACCTGGTGCATCAAGCCACATATAGCAGCCAAACCAAGCATTCGGGGAATCGTCGACCGCGAGTGGAAGAGAGTGTGTGGTGAGGTGAGAGCAAAAGACGCGTCCGAGTCGGGGTGCGTCCGCCACCGGGGACGGCGACGGCGAAAACGGCCACCGACTTCAAGATCACGCTCGCCCTTGCTCTGACCATCGATTGACGCAGCCCAGCGCGATGACTGGCACAGGAACTCGACACGTGTGCGGACAGTCGTACTTTCCTCCGACTGACCTCAGTCGGCCGTCCCAATCTGTATATAGACCTTTGGGTAGTCCGCAACGCAGAGCAAGAAACGCCAGGCGCGCAACGGGTCCGACGGGCACCAGGACCACTAGCACTAGCACCAGCACTGGGATCGGGGCAAGCAAATGCGGGCTCAACAAGCGCCTTCGCAGTGGTTTCTCCGGACAACATGAGTACTGTATGACGCCCTCCTCGCTATCCCCCTCCTGCATCCCCCTCGCTCGGGCGACCAGGCGCGGTCAGGTGCACGCGTCGCTGCTCGCTCGCTCTTCAAGACCGCATCCCCATGGAACACAAGTTCGGATTACTCCATCGCATACCCAGACACGCGCCCCGCCGTGGTCTCTGTAGCGTCACTCAAACGATCCAGCTTCGAGCGCTCTCACTCGGGCGTGGTGTGTATGGAGCGAGGAGGCACATCTTCCATTCTGTAAGGCAGGACTTCTGTTATCGCATTATTGTTGTTTCATCTCACCTCAACCCAGCCTGTGATTATATCATCAGTCAGTCAGTCTCCCGCCAAAAGGACAAGGATGGTTGCACTGCGTGACTCTGGTTACACGCAAGAGACATGATGAGTACATATGCTACAGTTACAATGTTACAAGTTCAGTCGGTACGATTTCGTTTGCGGATCGTCCCAGGTCCCAATGACACAGCACGAATCAAACAGCCGCTCACGCGCAGTCAAACGCCGGGCTCTGCCAGCCCCGGGCGCGCATTCTCCTCCTCGACCTTTGCGGAAACCATGTCCTTGAAGCTCTTCACCTGCCGCACCTTTTCCTTTGCGCTCTCCTTGACCTGCTCCGCAACGTCCTTGGCCTGCTCCGCCTTGACCTGCACATCCTCGCGCTCCGCAACGGGCTCCACAAATGTCCCCTTCGGCCTGCGCTTCTCGCCCAACAGCACCTGCGGCTCCGCGCCCATCGCGAACTGCGCCCCGTCCGCGTCCCGCTTATGAGACCCGTGCCGGTCGCCTTCCAGCCAGAGAACAGGCCGCCCTCGCTCGCCTTCTGGAGGTGGCCGAGCTTGGAGCAGAAGCGGGTGACGAGGCTCGCGCCGCGCGGCAGGCTGGTGTCGCTGAAGACCTCCGCGCGCAGCTGCTGCTCGAAGACCGTCTGCAGCACGTCCTGGAGCCGGCCGAGCATGATCGGGCGGAAGACGGAGACTAGGATCCGGTGGTCCGATTGCTTCATGACGAGGTTGATTTCCTCCGACACCTTCACGTCCACCCGCTGAATGTCCACGAACCGGCTCCACCGCTCGCGCTCGGTAAGGCCCTCGGGCGAGTTCGGGATCGTGCAGATGACAATGTCGACGTTGATGCCCTGCGGTGGGAGCGTGAACTCGAGGATGCCGGTGAACTCGGCGGGCCCCACGGACGCGGTCTTGTCGTGGTAGTAGAACGAGACCTCCTTGAGCTGGATCTGGAGCGCCTAAAGGTAAATGCGGGTAAGCGCGCCAACGGCGGTGTCGGCCTGGCTGGCGGACGGCGCCTTGATGTCGATGTCGGTGATGTTCCAGATGTAAGCGTGGCCGGGGAGGAGCGAGAAGGTGGAGATGTCGAGGTCCTCGAGCACAAACTTGATGTCCTTGTCCTTGAACTCTGTCCTGCGAGGGAGCTTCTCGCGCGTGTTCTGCGCGTCCTCGCTGCAGACGTAGCCGGCCTTGTCAAGGGAGCGGCGAAGGTAGGCAAAGAAGGCGTTGCACCAGCCGCGCACATCCTGGTCCTGCTGGATGTCGACGGCGCAGACACGGAGGGCGGCGAAGAAGCCGTCGAGGGACTTTCTGCCGGCGAGGTGCTCGAGGAAGGCATAGAGGCCGTGGATGCCGGTAATGAGGTGCTTGTCAGGGGTGCAGTCGTTGATGAACACGTTGAGAGACATCGCCTGGTTGACATCGCCGGCGGCATCGAGCGAACGGTGGATATACTTGTGGGCGAGTTCGAAGATGGTGGAGATTGAGTTGTGGTACGTCTCTGAAGAGAGTATGGTCTTGTTGAACCGCTGCAATGATAATTGGCGTTGAGTCGCTGAACTCGTCTTTGTGCTGTCATGCCTGCTCATGCTCAAATCACTATGAACGCATAGACACGCAGCCGTAAAATTATGCAGCACAATCTGTCACGAATTACTACCATAATACAATTATCATCATCATCATCATACCAAGAGAGAACGATAGACGACACACAACACAACCCAATCGCCGGCGATCTGTCTTGCCCATCTTCCGCTTGCCCACGAAGAGATGCTTCGGCTGCAAACCAATCCCACATCGTCAGCACAAGCCTTTACACTACACACGCATGGGGGCGTACCATTTTTGTCTTGATCGCATGGTCGCTCTCGCCCACCAGTGCGTTCTGGTTGTGTTCTCTCTGCCCAAGCTCCCGTAGCTTGACCGTGTTTGATGCTTGCTGAACGGGCCGAAAAGTCAGCAACCTGCCTCACGCAACCTGCCACGACGCTGCTCACCGCCTTGTCCCGCATGCTCGCAAGCTGGCGATTTGTGTGCGGCTGCCGCGCGCCCTTCGCGACGACCTCGTCCGAGTTTGGCTTTGCGCGCTTCAGCTTTGGCGCCTCGTCCCCGTCCACATCCATCCACTGGGCTTAGGGTAAATGCCTTGCAGACCACGGAGGACGTCGAGCGTGATCACATCTGGACGTGTGGATGAGTGACTGAAGAGATCTTGAAGGGAAGTGGTAGGAGAGGGGCACCTCGCGCGCGTGGTTCATCGGGTGAATCACGCGCGAGCGCGCAACGGGTGAGGAAAGACTTTGTTCTCGGGGACACATCACAGTTTCGGGTGGGTTAAGCATGAGAGAGAGGGGCGTACCATTGGCAAAAGCACAGCCAAGACTGAATATGAATATGCCCATGATGGCGCACCCGAGGACGAACGTTATTCTGCCCCCATAGAGATCAGCCAGCCTGTCGAGGAAGAGGAGTAGGCAACCCTGTGGGCGTGGTGAGACAAATCACGAGCGGAGGAAATGAGGGACGTACTGAGCTGAGGGAATGCGCGGAGATGATGCATTGGAGCTTGTACTCGACAATGTTGAGATCGCGGCTGATGGTTGGGAGTACGATTGCAACTGCGGTGTTATTTGCGGTCTTTGCAGGTCAGTCGGGCAGAGGGGTGGGAGGGGGGAATGTGTCTAACGCACGTGGAGGATCATGGCAAGCATGACGGTGCACATGAGAATGACATCCTTTGCGAGAGAGCGGGGGGATGGGCGGCAGATTGTAAGGAGCGCAGAGGGGAGCGGAGGACGCGGTGACGAACATTCATGTCTGGTCGTAGAGTCTCTGGAGCAGACATTGGGGAGGGGGGCGAGTGAGAGCACAGAGGGGGGCGTACTTTGATATTGCGAGGCTGGAGGGTGCCAAAGAAGATGCGCTGGAAGACGAGAGCAATGCAGATAGGAAACCTGTCGGGATACGCCAAGGGAGCAGTCCATCCAGCGCAGGTTTTATCTCCACATGGATCGAGCACTGTAGAACGACGGTCAGGTAAACAAGATGGCGAAGATTGCGAGGAATAGGCCGGACCAATGTACTCACCAAGAGCGAACCTGAGCAAATTGATTGGGGAATTGGGGCGACCCTGCACGGACAGCGTCGGAGGCAAATGCGACTGGAGCATGTCCGCCGGGGCCTATGGCTGATGTATGAGATATCATCAATGGATAGGCAGGGCACGCAAGGACGCTGACCGACTGTAGTCGTGTTGGCTGGGATTCTAGTGCGAGTTCTACCAAGTCATATCAAATGTCGATGGCATGGTGACCTGACCAAGGTGCGACGAGCAAGCGGGGGTCCACCGTGCGGACCCGGTTTGCGGTCGCTGCAAAGCTCTCTGACTTGAACTCGGAGTCGATCGTGTTCTGCTGGGTGGAGGAGGACAAAGGGGCCGCCACCGAGGCGCCTCCGGACGCGACGCGCCGCTTGCTAATCCACGCTCATCCCGCTCATCTCGCTCCTCGTTGCACCCGAACCCCTCAACACCATCCACGCAAACGCGCACGTCGGTCGCGATGCCGATCTTCCAGTTCGCGCCGTTCCAGTCGCTCGTCCAGCCCGCGTTCTGGCACGCCCTCACCGAGCTCAAGATCGACGTCCTCCGCCTCTCCGAGGACGCTATCCCCCTCAACGCACGTACACTACAGGACGCTCCGTCAAAGACCACGAGATGGGCAAGGAAATTGCGCTTGGCTGCAACCCCACCGTCGGTGGCGACGCGTTTGGGGATAAGCCAAAGTGAATGCCGCTCGCTCCGCCACACCGCCTACCCGCTGATCACGCCGTCCGCGGCAGAGTGCCAAAGAACGCAATGCTTGCAAATGGCTCCTTCAAGAACTGCAACACCATCGAGGACTTCAAGAACACAGACAAGACCGCACTCTTCAACGACCTCTCCTCCGATATCTGGAAGAGCATCACCCAGGACAGGTCCACCGCACACCTCACCCGTTTCCTCCTCATCACCTTCGCCGACCTCAAAAAGTACGAATACTACTACTGATTTGCGTTTCCTGCCTTTGCGACCAAGGCCACATGGGAAATCGTGAACGACTGGACCTCAGCCGATGACGCGCGCTCGGCAAGAGCGCGGTACGTACCTTAACGCTACTTTGTCTGCTGTAGCCTCTAATCGTAAGGTCGTTCAGCTTTTCGCCATTCACAAACAACTCCATGAGACTCCCTGACCATTCTTCCTTGTTCATACCATGGATGGCAAGACCGAGACCGCCCCAGTCAAAGACTACGATACCTTCTTCGCAAACATCCCCGTGCATCAGGTCAGCACCAATTCCCGATTCCCGAACACACACTCATCACTCTCTGCTTTCAACGAACCATAGGCTTTGTCGACCCCTCAGCGCAGCCTACCAACACAGGCTGGCCACTCCGGAATGTCCTCGCCAACCTCCTCACACTACATCCCGAGCCCGCACAAGGTGTGCGCATCCTTGCTTGGCGCGAAGGCGAGCTTCCCGTTCCCGGCGCATCTCCCAGTTGGAAGAGCCGCTTCGGCGTCGTCAAGCAGGGCGCGGGCGTGGCGCCCGGCGGCCCGCTCGAGAAGCCTGCCGCCGTGAGGTGGGAGAAGAACATCCAGGACAAGCTCGGCCCACGCGTCGCGGACCTCGCGCCAATGATGGACCCGCCACGGCTCGTGGACCAGTCCGTCAACCTCAAACTGAAGCTCATGCGCTGGCGCATCCTCCCTGCGCTCGACCTTGAAAAGGTCGCAAACACGCGTTGTCTTCTCCTCGGTGCGGGCACGCTCGGGTGCTACGTTGTGTGCACGCTCATGGTCCGGTCATTCCCTCTCGCGCTGACCTCAGGGCTGGGGCGTGCGGAAGATCACCTTCGTCGACTCGGCGCGGGTCTCGTTCTCGAACCCGGTGCGGCAGCCGCTGTTCGAGTTCGAGGACTGTCTGAACGGCGGCAAGCCAAAGGCCGCGTGTGCCGCCGAGCGCCTCAAGAAGATCTTCCCCGGCGTCGTATGTCCCGCTTCCCCCTCGCCACCTGCACACACTAACACGCTCCCACAGAACGCCACAGGCCACAACCTGAGTATCCCCATGCCGGGACATCCGATCCCGCCCGCCTCGGTCGAGCAGACCAAGCGGGACGTCGCGGCGCTCGAAGCCCTCTTGGACACGCACGATGTCGTCTTCCTCCTCATGGACTCGCGCGAGAGCCGGTGGTTGCCGACTGTGCTCGGTGCGGCGAAGGGCAAAGTCGTGCTCAATGCCGCGCTCGGGTTCGACACATACCTCGTCATGCGCCACGGCGCGCGCACGCCTGACTCGCGTGGAGGGCGCCTGGGATGCTATTACTGCAACGACATCGTGGCGCCTACGGACGTGAGCTAGCTAGTCTCGGAGTTTGTTCCTATCGTCCGAGTGCTGACGAAGCGCGTACAGTCTTTGGACGACAGGACACTCGACCAGATGTGCACCGTCACCCAACCCGGGCTGGCGTCGATCGCAGCATCGACAGCGGTCGAGCTGCTCGTCTCTCTCCTGCAACATCCCGAGGGGTACATATCATCTGTGATTCTCCCTCCCACATCGCTGACCTCCCGACAGCGTCCACGCGCCCGCGCCGCCCCCACAAACGACAAGCAACCCAGACGCACACGCGCCGCCGGGGACGGAGAGCATCCTCGGGCTCGTGCCGCACCAGCTCCGCGGCTTCCTCGCGCAGTTCCGGAACGTGCCCATCATCGGCCCCGCGTACGCCAAGTGCACGGGCTGCAGCGAGACAGTGCTCGCCACGTACGAGCGCGACGGGTTCGCGATGCTCCTCCGCGCGCTAACGAGACCGAGTTCCTGCCCGCCCTCACGGGACTCGACAAGCTGTACGCGGAGGCGCAGGCCACGCTCGAGAACGACGATTTCGTCGATGCCGAGGATGACGACTTCTAGTGCTGTGGCCTTGGCGAATGGGTCGCAAGGGCGCATCTGGAATGGATGTATTTCTGTGCTGCTGATCTCGGAGCTGTTTTAGATTGATACCACAGGATGTAGAGTACCACCGCCGCTAACATGAGGCTCGCTCCCGTTCCCGTTCTCCCCCGCGTCCGAGCATTGCTTGAACAGCCAGCTCTCGTCAACCATTGTCCACAGAGCCATCTATGTAGGAACCCCGCCTAGCAAGATGGATAAGAACCGACCTACCGCGCGGTATGTCACAGGATTCTCATCAAACTTGCAAGGAAGCTGCACATGGAGCTATCGTGACTTAGCCACAGTCATGACCTCTCTGCGGCCGTTGACCTGACCGGGGGAAGGTCTGATATCCGAGGATTTTGTACGCCGACGCAGTTCCTGGCCCCGCATGCCCCGCACGACGATACCGTGCACAGAGGAGCTGGCCGCCAGCAGTGTGCTTCATGTAGCCATTGCTGGCGAGCCACCGTCCCAGGCGTTTTTGTCCCAATGATCGCCGGACAGATTCGGGTAGCGTGTGTAGCCAACCTCCCCTGACGCTGACGGTTTAGAATGGTGACGCAGACCTCTAAGTGCTATGTCCTGAGCGTTGCCTGTGCAGCGTCTCAAATCCGCACCTCAGTCGTGATTTACCTCAGTGTGCTAGGATGCGGACGCACATCAATCATACAAGCAAAAGAATACCACTGCTCGTTGTACATTGTCAGATCAGACTCGTCAGAACCGCACACTTCTCGCCACGGCTGTGCAGTGTGCAATGGCAGTGCCTGAGAGGAACAACCGTGCTGGGTGCTACAAAAGTAGTGTCCTCCCACGCTGATCTGTTTACTGTGCATGCTGCATTCCCCAGGAATCATGACACGGTCGCCTCACCCGGCGTCGATGCGATCTCAGCCGAAACCGAATATGCTAGGCTGTGTTACCACACCTAACCATCCCGCTCCTCAGGAGTGGCAGCGTCCGCCGTTTCAGGATGCGTAGAACCATCCTCTCCCTGCTCCCGCTGACCCAGCCCGACCGGGAAGTCGCCGCCAAGGAGCGGCGCGCCCGGGGTCCTCTCCTCTCCCTCCCCCTCTCTCTGCTCCTCGCTCCTCACACGCTCCGCGACGGCCACCGCACCGGGCAGCACGCTCCGCACCCGTGTCAGCTCCTCTACGCACCGGAACGCGGCGGGGGCGATGCCGTCGAGCACCCTGATCTGCTCCTCGATCGCCTCGCGCGTAGGTGTGTAGAGCGCGGCGAGCTGCGCTTCGCTCAGCTCCGGCGGAAGCTGCCCCAGCGCCGTCCGCACGAGCACGGCCCCCTACGCACCCCGCGGGATGTCCCGTCCACGGAAGGGGGCCGTGCTCGTGCCGCGGGTCCGGTCTGGGCACGCGGGCGGCACGTACGGGAATGTGGCATGTGGCGGGAACGGCAGTGGCTGGTGTGGCGCACTCATGCTGGCGCCGGGGACGCACGTGTAGTTAAACGGGGCGTGCGGGCTGGGCATGCGCGTCGGCTGCACATCAGTAGAGCGGTATGAACGAGGGCAGTGTTGGCTGGCCAGTTGGTCGCGCAGCGGCGGCAGGTGCTGGCGCGTCGGTCGCTGATGGCGCGGTCGAAGATGGCGCGGGTGCCGGAGCGTTCAATGGGCCCGGGGACGTACTGTGTGTGCGCTCACCGTAGTCCGTTCTGCGCAACGCAGCTAGCGCATCGAGCGACGCCTTGCCGTGGCAGACACATGTTGTAATGGCGGAGGTGTCGGCGCATCCGACGCGTCAACTGTGCGCATCGGCGTCAGGGTAGGTGCACGTGGCGCACTCGGAGCCTGTTGCAACAGGGGCGGCTGCTGAGCCCGGGCTCTGGCATAGCCCCACGTAAAGGTGTCGTGTTGGGCCTGTCCATGTGCTCTGGCTGGTGCTGGTGCTGATCGCCATTCGGATGAGGCTGAGGCGGGGCGCGGGCGGGCATCTCTTTGAGGCAGATGTGCGGTCGGACATGTTCGCGAGTTTGGATTTGGAAGTGTCTGGGTAGCGACGATCCACGTGGGTGTGGTGTTGTGGTAATGGAGGAGGGCGCAAAGGCGGGTGATGAAAGAGCGGGCAGTGACGAAGACATCATGGATGTTGATGAGGGGAAGGCCGTAGAAGGTGAGGATGATAAAGAAGAAGGTCATGTACATAGTGACCTTGAGCAAGTCTGAATGGGACACAGTGAGCGATGAGAGCGGAGGTGGGGGAACGGGACTTGCCAGTGAGGAGTTCGATGTAGAAGATGTACATGCTCTTGTTTTCCATGGAGGGGCGTTGTCACCGCCGCGGGAGCGAGCGCGGCGGAGGTCGAGGATTGAGAGGCCGTAGCGGAGGATGGCGTTGAGGGTGGTGGCGAGGAGGATAGAGTACTGGTGGGGGAGGTGAGTAGTGCGTGACAGGGAGGGAAGCGGACGGACCTCGCTTGCGAAGAGGACCATGCCGCCGACACCGTTTGTGAGCGTGCTCTCTACGGCAAAGGCGAACATGGTGGTGTCGATGACCGAGAGGACGGCGAAGAGGGCGTTGATGCAGATGTGGAAGAGAGTGGGCAGGCCAAGATATGGGGTTTGATTGATCTGGGGAGAGGATGAAGGGACGGGAATGGAATTGGGAAGGATGGGGCTTACCAACTAGACACGGTCAGCCATGAGCCAATGGAAGCACTTGACAAAGAGAAGAAAGCCAAACATGAGAAAGGGGATGTCGAGCTCGTCGCAGAAGATGGTAGATGCGAGGAGGGACTCTGTGACAAACATCTATGTCTGGTCATAGAGTCTCTGGAGCAGACGTTTTTATGACATCTGTAGATGGTGTTTAAGTGAGCGCATAACTGCGAATGTGAATGAAAGATGGACCATAGCTGCGAATGTGAGTGACCACTGCGCAGACGTCCGGGCAGTGGTCGCCTAAATGTGGGTATTTCTCTGATTTCCTGTCTTGAACCCCACCTAGGTTACCAAAAAGGCCTTTGTGCTGGGCGGGTGGAAGAGGAGGCGGCGGAGGAGGACGAGCAAGAAGGAGCGCATCTTCTGGCGGGCATTGATTGGACGTGTGAAGAGGAAGAGTTGAGTGTTGGCGGAGGTTGCAAAGTGGGCTATCACGAGCACGTACAGAGCTGGACTGTGCATGAGACGGTCATTCACCGCCTTTTCCGCGCTGTGGGCCGCCCGGGCTGAGCTCGTTGGGGACGGGGTTGATGCCGGGGCAGATGCACCTCAACCGAATCTCGTTGTGACCGAGAACAAGGTTGCTGGGTTACCAACTGCATGAATCTGGTCGGGACGAGGATGTTGGCCGTCACGTGTGCCTCCCAGACAGACACAGACGAAAGCACGAAAGCTCCAAAGCACGGGGATAACCGCTGATGAAAATTGTGGGACTGGACGGTCTGAGAACGGATGGGATTGGACGGTCAGACACCTGTTCAGACCGTCCGGTCCCATTGACCAAAAGAGGCAATACCTCTTTGCAGCGCTTCTCTCACTTCCCGCCTGCCGTCGCTTGTCCTCTCCCCTCCTCCTCTCATATACCCCTTCCCCTGGTCCTGGATTTCCCGCCGATGCCCCTCTGGAAGGCGTCGTGCTGCACGACGCGAGCGTCGCCGGAGAGCACCCTTGCCACTCCCTATCGCTTTCGCCATCGCTGCGCCGCTGCCGCCCCGCCCCGCCGCTGCCACCGTCGTCGTCGTTCTCGCTGCGCTGCTGCCGCTCCCTATCGCTTTCGTCTTTGCTGCGCCGCTGCCGCTCCCTACCGCTCCCACCATCGCTGCACCGCTGCCGCCCCGCCCCGCCGCCACCGTCGTCGGTGTTCTTCCTCCGCGACCACTCTGTTCGAGCCGCTTCCGCTTGCGATAACAGCTGCAGCAAGTTCCACGTCATGGGTGAGTCCATCGTGTCCATGATGCTGTTATAGCATTCTCAGTGTATGTTACCAGCCGGTGCCCGTAAACCCCATTATTGTCGATCATGCAAGGACCCTGAGGGCAACAGGGTCCCGCTGAAAGGACACAGGTGTCCATTGCGCGGGCAGGTATGTGCTCTGCCGTTCGGTTGCATGATTCTGTTGCAAACGTTTCCACTTCAGCCCTTCTCAGTTGCACGTACACCACCCAGTGAAGCTGTTGACTCCCATGTAAATACCCCTCCATCATCGCCCATTGTATACACGTCACCCACTAGCTCATCCAGCCCGTCCGCCCATGCATTAACGCCTGCCGCCGGCTCCTCTAATCCATCCCCACGCTACATTAACATGAGTATATCAGATCTTGATGACTTCATGAACAGTCTACACACCTTATCGTCATCCCCGGTGAACTCCCCCTCACATCCATCGTCACCAGTACCTTACACCCCCAAGCCACCCCCTGCCATTGGCAGTACAGAGCTATCTACCCCACCCTTCAACTGCTTCCTGGTTGATGGTATGCAAACCCTGGCCGTCAGTGACGGGGCACTCAATGCGGGCGACCAAGCCCAGAATGTCATGAGCAACTCGGCAGGTGAGCATCCGGATCTATGATGGTACCACTTTCCCCACTAATCTCCTTGTAGCTACGTCACCCAATGATGATCTCAACATGTACTTCCATATGGAGTCCAGCCCGAACAGAACCGTGGTGGGTTATGTTATATATGGTGTTCCATGACATTTCTCTCA
>JABYQO010000073.1:0-45104 GCA_022606155.1 Trametes elegans | reverse complement strand
GCGTCCTCGTCTTCCTTCAGCGGCATAGACCCCGCGGACCTCAGCAAGAACTTGGAGCGCCTCAGTGCGACTGCGCCCTCGGCTCTGGATGCCAACCTCCGCGAGGCACACACTGGCCTTGTTGTACTCTCAGTCGCAGCAGCAGCGCCTCCTTGACACGGAGGTCCAGACTTTCTGCGAGGAGCTGGAGAAGCACCTGCACTTCGACCTCCCAGTCGAGCAGGTGTTGGAACCCCTCAGCTTGTGCCAGGCGCGTCGTCGCCTACCACGCAATGAAGTTCGAGTGTTACGATGATGCCTATACGGTCACAGTCCGTGACGAGGTCGCTAGGGATCAGGGCTTTAGGCGAGGGCAATCAAGGGTTCGAGCGATGTAGGCAATAGATAACCAGGTCGAGCTGAGGTATCTCGCAGAGATACCTCGCGTATATATACATGAAGGAGACCGATCACGTGGAGTCCGTATTACTACGTAGAGTAAGGGCCATAGTACAAGAATGGGAATGACGTAACAGTGGCAGTGCTGATGAAGCA
The DNA here is from genome assembly GCA_022606155.1 of Trametes elegans. Taxonomy (NCBI): domain Eukaryota; kingdom Fungi; phylum Basidiomycota; class Agaricomycetes; order Polyporales; family Polyporaceae; genus Trametes; species Trametes elegans. The sequence goes on along the minus strand of JABYQO010000073.1, from coordinate 44,570 downwards.
CGTGGCAGTGCTGACGAAGCACTAGCAGTGCTGACGTGCAGTGCTGTCAGCGTGAGAGTAGAGTACAACATCCGTGGGAGCCAGTAGCGTGATGACGTGGCGCTACAGGTAAGCGACGGGTCGAGGAAGAGTGACAGAAAAGGGAAAGAGAAAAAGATACCGTGCTATCGCTAAGATCGTTGTAACATTACCCCCTTTGTATGGCTAACAACGTCCCGTCGTCGACCTATCAAAGTCCTCCTGGGTTCCTTCCGTCGAGAAGGATGTCGGGGGTGGAAGCCTCGCGGTATGGAAGACGCACGGGTTCTTCGGCCTGTTCGATAGGACTGGGGAGACGAGGCGGTGTGGGTGGCGGTGGCACAACGGCCTCGCGGTAGGTAGGAGATGGCCCTTGAGCAGGCGGCGCTTGGTTGGCCGCTCTTCGCCGCTGAGCTCCTGCAGTAAGGTGGTAGTGGCCGTACGGAAGGTAACTGCCAGATTCGCGAGCTGCTCCTGGGACGGTACGATGCGCTGCCGGTTGTTGTCCTCAAGGGGGTGCTGAGTGTTACGATGATGCCTATGACGGTCACAGTCCGTGACGAGGTCGCTAGGGATCAGGGCTTTAGGCGAGGGCAATCGAGGGTTGAGCGATGTAGGCAATAGATAACCAGGTCGAGCTGAGGTATCTCGCAGAGATACCTCGCGTATATATACATGACAAAGACCGATCACGTGGGAGTCCGGTATTACTACGTAGAGTAAGGGCCGTAGTACAAGTAATGGGAATGACGTAACAGTGGTGGTGCTGACGAAGCACTGTGGCAGTGCTGACGAAGCACGGTGGCAGTGCTGACGAAGCACTGGCGGTGCTGACGTGGCAGTGCTGACAGCGTGAGAGTAAAGTACAACATCCGTGGGAGCCAGTAGCGGGATGATGTCATGCTACCGGGTGAACAACGGGTCGAGGAAGAGTGACAGGAAAGGAAAAAGAGAAAAGATACCGTTCTACCGTTAGGATCGTCGTAACATTACCCCCTTTGTATGGCTAACGACGTCTCGTCGTTGACCTATCAAAGTCCTCCAGAGTTCCTTCCATCGAGAAGGATGTCGGGCGTGGCGGTCTCGCGGTACGGAACGCGCACCGGTTCTTCAGCCTGTTCGATAGGGCTGGGGAGACGTGGCGGTGAAGGTGGCGGTGGTACAACGGCCTCGTGGTAAGTAGGGGGTGGCCCTTGAGTGGGCAGCGCTTGGTTGGCTGCTCTTCGCCGCTGGGCGCCCGCAGTGAGGTGGTAGTGGCCGAATGGAAGGTAGCTGCCGGAGTCGCGGGCTGCGCCTGGGACGGTACGATGCGCTGCCGGTCGCTGTCCTCGAGGGGGTGCCGAGTCGTCAACCGTCGCCCAGAAGTAGGGGTGCATGCGCTCGAGGAAGGCGGGTCGTTCGAAGGTGCGAACGAGGTTGCGTCGGCGCTGAAGAGTTCGCTGGTTGACTCGGGTGAGGGTGCTTTGGGAGCGTTGCGCGATGTCCTCTACTACAGTGGCCTCTCTAGAGATGCGGTGAATGTGAACGGCAGTGTCATGAAGGTGGGTGGCTCGTTCGAAGAGCTGAAGTGACTGGTTGTAGAGGATTTGCGCCTGTGCCCGGGTTGCTTCGGCCTCGTTGTGCAAGATGTTGAAGTCCTCCTCGAGCTCATCTCCGATGGACGACGCCTCGTTGCGTAAGTCTTCCGCATTCGCCGCCAGATTGACAAGGTCTCGTTGGTCATTGTATGCATTGCGATACTCGGCTAGGAGGTACGCGGGGTACGGGTGCTGCTGCTGTGCCGCTCGCAGGACGGGGATTGGGTCCGTTAGGACGGCCGCAGTGAGCTGATTTACCAGAGGAATGGAGGAGGTGTCATTGAGAATAGAGTCGTCAGAGCCGACAGACTCGAGGTCGGAGGTAGGCAATGGTGGTGCGGGCTGTCTGCGGGCGGGTGTGGTGCGCGGCCAGGTGGGATGTTCTCCCTGTTGGTAGGGTCGACGAGGTCGGGGTGTGGATACTGCAAACGAGCTGGCCACGAGTTGGCAGGCATTGTTAGATGGTGTCCTTCTCAGGATGGAGGGGGTCACGGTAGTCGACGAGTAGTTGGTTGAAAGTTAGAAAGGATAGGGCAAAAAGGGTGATGGCGATGAGGAGAAGGAAGTGGACGGAGAGGAGGAGGCCTAGGATAACAGCGAGCATGTACAAGCCTACCACGCAGTGGTCGACTTGTCGGGGTAGTCGCGAGTGTGAAGAGTGTGTTCGAGGAGTCGATATGAGAAGTCGCGGAGGATGTATGCGATGACGGCGAGGGTGAGTGCGAGGGACAGGAGGCAGTAGAGGGCGAAGATGATTGCAAATGACAGCATGCTGAGGTTATGGCAGCTTTTTGGCCTTTTTATATCGTTGCAGCAGGTTTGCCGATCCCGGGATAAGTGCACGTTCTGGTTCCCATGTGTTTTCGGCGGATGAGTAACCCTTCCACTTGATTTGAAATTGCATGCTGCCTCGTTGCTTGCGATGACCAACAATGGCTTCAACTTCGTACTCTTCTTCTCCTTCGATGATGTCAGGGGGTGGCCTCGTGTAGTTTGGTCCGTGTACTTCGGTTTCCTTGTATGGTGAAAGAAGGCATGCATGAAACACGGGGTGGATCTTCCATGATCGAGGTAGGTCCAGGCGATATGTCACGGGTCCAAGGACTTCGGTGATGACAAAGGGTCCTTCCCGTTTTGGTGCAAGTTTCCGGGAGGCATAGGCCAGTTTCAGGTTCTTGGATTCAAGCCAGACCTTCTGTCCTTTCTTGAATTGGACAAACTTTCCCTTGTAACGATCTTTCATGACGTGTCGTGCGAGTTCGTGTGCTGCCAGGGCTTCATCTCGTGCCTTCTGGAGTTCCGTAAGGCGCTCTTGCACGGATGGTACATGTGTTTTGGGGTAGGCAATCGGGATTAGCCGGGTTCGTACCCCATCATGAGGTAGAATGGTGATGTGCTTCGTGCCGAGTGTGTTCGTTGGTTGTGTGCTACTTCGGCATTGACCAGGTGTTCGGCCCATTCGTCCGGTCGTCCGGCGCAGAATATTCGAAGGTAGACTTCGAGTTCTTGATTCATTCGTTCGGTTTGCCCATCGGTCTCTGGATGATAGGCAGTTGAGGGGGAAAGTGTGATTCCGAGGAGTCTTCCCAGTTCCTTAGTGACGTTTGAGACAAATTGTGGTCCTCGATCGGATATGATCTTGTCTGGCAAGCTGAATCGGCGGTATACATGTTAGTGGAACAATGTTGCAGTCCCCATTGTGTCAATTGTTTTCTTGCAGGGTGCAAGGATTACCCCCTTCGTAAGGCCTTGGTCGACCATGACCTGGATACTATCATACCCATGGGACACAGGCAGGTCGGTGATGTGGTCGATGGATACATGTTGAAATGGTCATGTCACATTGGTGGCTGTGATTGGTTGTGGTGGTGGTGTTGTTGGGTGTGTGTTTGGTTTGTTTTGTTGACAGAGTGCACATCCCTCGACATAGCGGGAGACCATGACGTACATCCCTGGCCACCAGTAGTCTCGTCGTAGCAGTTCTAGTGTTTTGAATTTTCCGGGGTGACCTGCTGCCGGTGTGTCGTGGTATTGCCGGATTAAGTCGCGTCGTAGTTCTTGGTCTGCAGGTACGTAGCATCGGTTTCGGTAAAATATTAAACCATCTTGTTCAGTCCAGTCGGTGAGGGAGCTTTTGATTGGTGGGAGTCCCTGTGAACGAATTGCGGCTAGTGCATCACAGAAAAGCTTGTCTTGTTGAGCTAGTCGTTTGAATTGAGGAGCGAGTCGTGTGTCAACCAGTTGCACGAATAGATTGTCGGGTAATAGGGTTCGTTGCTGATTGTCATCTTGTCCTTCCGTGCGGTAGTCGGGTCGCCTTGACAGTGCGTCGGATTGAACCATTGCTGTGCCGGGAGTATGTTCCAGCTGGATATCAAATTGGGATAGGAAGAGTGCCCATCGGGCTTGTCGTCGGTTTAATTGTTGTGGACTTCTCCAATACGTGAGGTTCTTGTGGTCGGATAGGATGGCGATAGGGTGTTCTGATCCCTCTAAGTAGTGTCTCCAAGCTTTGAGGGCTCGGACGATCCCAAGGAGTTCCCTATCATATATTTCATAGTTTCGTTCGGCTGCTGATAGTCCTTCGGATAGATATGCGCAGGGGTGTGGATCACCATTGGTGTCTCGTTGTCGTAGTACAGCACCGGTTGCCCATTGGGATGCGTCTGATTCGATGATGAATGGTTTGGTGTGTCAGGCATTTGAAGTACAGGTGCTGTTGCGAATCGTGTCTTCAAGGTGTCAAAGGCCTTTTGACATTCCGCTGTCCAGTTCCAGGGAGCGTCTTTCTTGGTTAAATTGTTCAAGGGTTTGGCAAGGTCCGAAAAGTGGTCGATAAATTGCCGGTAGAAATTGCCAAAGCCTAGGAAGGATCGGACATCTTTTACGCAGGTTGGTTCTGGCCAGTCGAGTATTCCTTTGATCTTGACTGGGTCCATTGCTACTTGGTTTTCCCGAATGATCATTCCAAGGTATTCCACTTCGGGTGCGTCGAAGGTGCACTTTTCCAGTTTGAGGTATAGGTCGTGTTCCTTTAGTCGTTCTAATACTTTCCGTGTTCTTTCTCGGTGTTTGTCGGTGTTGTCTGAGAATATGAGGATGTCGTCCATGTAGATGATGAGCCATCCTTCGTCGATCATATCATGGAAGATGGTGTTCATCATTGCTTGGAAAGCCGCTGGGGAGTTCTTCAGTCCGAAAAACATGACCATTGGTTCAAATAGTCCTTGACGCGTTTTGAAAGCTGCCTTCCACTGGTCTCCATCCTTGATTCGCACGTTGTTGTATCCGGATTGCAGGTCCAATTTGGAGAAAATCTTGGCCCCTCGTAGCTTGTCCACTAGTTCCGAAATTAAGGGCAATGGGTATTTGTTCGTGATCGTTCCCTCGTTCAAATAGCGATAGTCTTGGCAGGGTCGAAGAGACCCATCCTTTTTTCCTACAAAGAAAAAGGGCGAGGCCATTGGTGACTTCGATTCTCGAATGTATCCCTTTCGAAGGTTCTCTTGAATGAATTCTTTTTCGGCCTCAAGTTCTTTTGGTGTGAGCGGGTATAGCTTGAAATCTTGCGGGGTGAAATTGTCTTTTAAGTCGATGGCTAAGTCCCATGGCCTAGACGGAGGAAATCGTTCTGAAGCTTTCTTCTCGAATACACTTGCGTAGTCCCGGTATTCTTGCGGTAACATTTCTTCAAATGTGAGGGTTTTCTCTTGTTTATGGTGTTCCTGTGCTAGTGCCATGGCCGGGTTGATCTTGGCTCTGATCCATACGTTTGCTGTGGGGGCGAACATAGTTCCATTCGGTGCCCGGTGAATGCGTCCAATTGTTGGCCCTGGTCTCGTATGTGGGTACGTTTCATGGTCGTCTTCTCTAGTTATTGGTGTTCCCGGCTTGAGCATGTCTCCGTGGTGTTCAATTGAGTGCGGCTTCAGGAGTGCGTCTTGTTCATTGCGTAAATATGCCAGTAACAAGTCTTCTTCTTCTACTGGTTCCGGTGTTAATTTTGGGTCCAGCGGATTTGTGTCTTCATATATGCCTGATCCTGTGGGAGTGGTGTCTTCGGGGGTCGTTTCTTCTTTCTTCAGTGTTTCCTTCTTGTTGTTTATAGACGGTAGGTCCCTTCTGGTGAACGGACATTTGTCCGGGAACCATGCTGCCCGAAGGTATTCCGTAATAGTTCTGTTGACTTTTGCAGGGTCGATGTCGAGGGTTCCTTTGGTGAAGTCGATGTGGGCATTGACTCGTTGTAACCATGGTAGGCCCAGGATGATTGGTTCTTTTCCTAGTGACGTTACCAGGAGTCGGACAATATGTCTGTGTTGTCCTGCTTCGATTTCGGTGACGACACATTTGGTGATGTCGCCTGCTTCGTTTCGTGTTCCATCAGCGTTGTATACTCGGATTGGTGTTGTAAGCCGGGTTAATGGTAGTTGCTGCGTTCTTGCAAATCGATAGTCAACGAATTGTTCTCCAGCTCCAGTGTCTATGAGCGCTTTCGTTTCGACGGTTCGATCTCCATGAATAGTTATCGGTATCCTCATAGATCGTTGGGATGTCTGGGCTGTTATTACATGGTAGATCTTGCTACGCGGTCGTGACGTCGAGGCACGCCGGTTTCTCAAAAACCCTCTCCAGAGAAGGCTGAGATGATGTTCTTTGCATCGTCGTTGTCTTCCATGCCTTTGAGTGCAAGGCGGATTCTTGCTGCCATGAGTTGCTTCGAGGAGGAGGAAGTCTGTTGTGGTTCTTCGTTGTTCTCGGGTTGAGTTTCGTCTTCAACTTCGGTAATTCGTGCGCGAGTGTTTCTTTCCCTATTATTGTTCTTCTTGTTTGGGCACTGCCTTGATAGGTGTCCCACTTGATGGCATGTGAAGCATCTTCCTTCTCGATAGTGACGGGTTCGTTCTTCGGCCGTCATGGCATCAATGTCCATGGCATCAGGGTCTCTTTCCTTCTGGGATGATCGGTACGGCTTGTAGGCTGGTTTGGACTGTGTGTTCCTTCCATCATACGTTCTCCCGATGCGCCATTGTTGTTCTAGTCGGGCTGCGGTTTGGTAGAGTTCCGTAGGTCTGGTTGGCATAGTTGAGAGGTTGAACATCTTTTCCCGGAGGGGTCGGTTGAGTCCTCCATAAAAGAAGTCGGCTATGACGTCGAACTCGGCAATCCCGCATCGAGCAATAATGGATTTGAATTCTGTGATGTATTCGTCCACGGGCTTTTTTCCTTGATTGAGGGTCCTGAGCAGTACGCGGGCGCTGGCTTTGTCGTCGACGTCGTCGAATGAGTCTCGGATTGCTGCTTTGAATTCTGCCCATGTGCCATAGGACACTTCTCGTGCTTGATCGAGGGCTTGCTTTTCGCAATCTTCAATGAACATGCGGGACCATTTCCCGGCATTTCCTTCGTTCATCAACATAAGGCAAAAGATGATCTTCTTCTTGTCGGTGTTATATTTCGTTTCGTTCATCGTGAGATAGAGGGTGCATTTCTGCAGCCATTCAATGGCTTCCCCTCTCTTGCCGGAGAATTCTGGTGGCATCTTCAGCTTCAATTCTTCTTCGGGTTGGTTGCGTTCAGCCATGGCCGGTTCTGGTGATGGGGGTCTTGATGGTTCTTCTGGTTCTTCGGGTTCCTGAGGTGCTTCTTCTCTGTCAGGCTGTCGTGTTGGTTCTTCTTCGCTTTCAGGCTGTCTTGCCGGTTCTTCACTTTTGGGCTGTCTTGCCGGTTCTTCGCTTTCAGGCTGTCGTGCCGGTTCTTCGCTTTCAGGCTGTCGTGCCGGTTCTTCTGCGCTCTCGGGCTGTCGTGCCGGTTCTTCTTCGTTGTCGCTTTCGCTGAGTTCGTGGGCCGGCTCGCGTGGAGTAGTAGCAAGTTGTGCAATACGCGCTAGGGGTGTTGGGACTGGGGTAACCCGTTTGATTTCCGGGAGTGGTTGCTTGGTGATTCTTTCGTAGGCTTCCTTGTATCCTGGTAGGCTACGGATTTGCTCTGGGGTTATGTCTTCTTCAGGGTAGTCCCAGTTCTTGCCCTTAGGGATTACTAGCGCATTTTCGTAGTATACTAGTCCGGTGGAGGGGTCGAAGGTGACGTCTGGGTACGGGGTTGGTTCCGTGATGGTTTGTTCTTCAGCCCACCGATTTTTCAGGTGGGTTCGAGGTCGGTTTCGATGTTAAGCAGAGTGTCTGAATCGTTCAATGGATCGACGTGGTGTGCGAGCTCGACCTAATGTTACGATGATGCCTACGACGGTCACAGTCCGTGACGAGGTCGCTAGGGATCAGGGCTTTAGGCGAGGGCAATCGAGGGTTCGAGCGATGTAGGCAATAGATAACCAGGTCGGGCTGAGGTATCTCGCAGAGATACCTCGCGTTTATATACATGGAGGAAACCAGTCATGTGAGAGTCCAGTATTACTATGTAGAGTAAGAGCTGTAGTACAGGTAATGAAGGTAACGTAACGGTGGCGGTGCTGACGAAGCATTGTGGCAGTGCTGACGAAGCGTAGTGGCGGTGCTGACGAAGCACAGTGGCAGTGCTGACGAAGCACTAGCAGTACTGACGTGGCAGTGCTGACAGCGTGAGAGTAAAGTACAACATCCGTGGGAGCCAGTAGCGGGATGACGTCATGCTACCGGGTGAACAACGGGTCGAGGAAGAGTGACAGGAAAGGAAAAAGAGAAAAGATACCGTTCTACCGTTAGGATCGTCGTAACACCCATAGTTTCACCAAGTCCCTACACCCCCGTGTCGTGGTCGGAACTCCGCCGGCCTTCCCGGAACCTCATCTCTGTTCGTCCGCTCGCCCACGGCATGTGCCCTAACACAGAGCTACACTCAACACAATGAGGAACTGCCTACAACTACAAAAACTAGAGCAATCTGACTCAAGGGCGGTGGTGTTAGGAACATGCTGTCTGGAGCTACTCCAGAGGTCAAGGATTGACAGAGGTATGAAATGGAGTATGTCCGGAGGTGGGACTTGGCACAGGGTGAGGACTTTCGCAAAACTATTAGTAATGCACGGGTCCCTAGTCAGTGTCCTCTATTTGGACAAGAAGGGGATCGGACTTGACAGAGGTTGGGGTCAGAGTAGATGGAGGGGGAACAGAGTGAGTGTTGAACTTGGAGGCTTCTCAGGAGTTAACGAGAGAGTGCGTGGGTTAACAAGATTTCTAAACTGAGTAACTACTACATCCCAGCTCAGTATTTATAGAGAGATGCCCTATTGTTAAAGAGAACAATAAGGCCGAGCGGAATGAGGAGGAGCAGTGCGGAGTATGAAGTACCGTAGCCTTGAGGTTGGGGGCTTATTATTTAATACAGTTAGCACTGCATGTGCAAGAAGTGAGTCAGGTACGTATTTGAAATGAACCAGAATTCAGGGTACGGAGTAGACAAAAGTATGGAGGTGAAGCAGAGTAGCAAGTGCCGGGGTCTGGACTTGGAGTTCAAGCATGGAGCATAACAGGTGGACACAAGGTTAACACAACACCGGACTTAGACTTTCAAGGCAAATCTAGCCCAAAGACCAAGATTAGTATTGATAACTATGAAGGGGTACAAACAATGACTTACCTAGCCCAAAGACCAAGAGGTCAAGATGAGGGCTAGGGTTGCTACATGGGGGTCTTATATACTACTGTGGAGGTGCAAAATGTGTACAAATGTAAGAGTGGTCTGTTTGCCTACAAGCTTAGTCTGCAGGTAGGGGTCAGGTGGCTGGTCACGTGATGGCCCCTTGCTTTCTACTCTAAGTCTGATTGTGCTACATGCCATAGAATGCTGTCACAATCCATGCCAGAACTCCAGAGTGACCCCAAAGAAGTTCTGGACTTTCCTTGTTTAGTATGTTCTCGATGTTTCCTTGCGCTGGCGTCATACAGTTCCTAGTAGAAGTTCCATCCTCTTGGCTTGCGTCAAGGAACCTCAGACCCGCTGGAGTTCTGATGTCTGTGACACAAGTCCCCTTTCCTTATATGTTAGGATCACTTAGTATATAAGGTGTGCTGGTAGTAGCCTTTGCCTCAGTTTGGATACTTCATTGCTATTGCTCTACCCTACGTTCTGCTACTTCCACTACTTGTACCCTCCTCTGCAATACACCCACTTCCCTCGGACCCCCATCTTGGACATCCGTCGGACACCTTTGGTCTTCCATCCCTTGTCGGTGAACTCTAGTAAGTAGGGGACACCCAACAAGATTGCTCAGGGTGTTACCAATAGTTTCGCCAAGTCCCCACCAACCCTGTGTCGTGGCCGGGACTCCGCCGGCCTTCCCAGAACCCCGCCTCTATCCATCTGACCACGCACGGCATGTGTCCTAACAGTGTATCCGAACTAACACTAAGGGTCTTGTCATGTCTATGGAACCTGAAAGTGCTTGGTCCGGATTCTCTGCGCATTGCATCCGGGTCCCCATTGGGGATCTGGCCACTCCCACACATCCTGTGGGTTCACAACCTCTTCTTGACATCTCCACTCAGTCCCCTTAGCCAAGTCGCATGCTGGAACTCTGGAGGCAGCTCTGTCTTGCCTCCCTGGAGCTCCACTTCTTGGTTTTTGCCAATCTATGCCCACCAATTCTCCTTGTATTCCTCCAGACAACCCGCAGACATCCCCCAACAACCCTTTTGTTGCACCATCTCGGTCGAGCCCGCAGCCTGCCGCACCCATCCCGGAACTCCGTGAACATCCACCTCACCTCCCCAACCCAACCCCCGCACCCTCATCTGACCCCCAACGGGATCTGGTGCAGGCTATGCTGTTACTCGTCCAGACACTCTGGCTCACCCAGACCACTTCCGCTGCTCATACTGGAACTCCGTTCTCATTCTCTGAGCATAGCAATGTCTGGGAGCCCGACCAGTTTGATGGGTTGGACCCTATGAGGCTCCATTTGTTCTTTATGCAGCTGGAACTAGTCTTCAAGGCATGCCCTAAGACATTTGACACCAATGAGAAAAAGGTCATCTACCTTATCTCCTACCTCAAGAGCATGGCTCTTGCCTGGTTCAAACCCTACCTCCTAGAGCACAAATTTGGAAATCCACTGGAATTCCTGTACTCCTATGAGGTGTTCCAGGAGGAACTCCAGGTTAACTTTGGCCCTTATGACATAACTGGACAAGCCGAACATGACCTTGAGAACCTCCAAGTGGTGGATAACCAGCGGATCACAAAGTACATTACCCAGTTCACTCGGCTTGCAACGCAGGTCTGCTGGGGTAGAGCTGCCCTTCAGTACCAGTTCTACAGAGGACTTCCGGCCCGGCTCAAGGATTGGATCTCTGAGGATGGTAAGCCGGACTCCTTGGAGGAGCTCCGCAACCTTGTGCAGTCCCTGGACCACCGGTACTGGGAACACAAGGCGGAGCAAGCCAGGGAGTCTTTGGGAAGTCACAAGCCATCTACAACCCCTGCAAGGACCGCCTCAGAGCCAAGGTCCGGAACTCCGTACAAGTTGTTGTCTCCTGCTGGAATTTCCCTGACGTCCGCCTCCGCCTCCCAGAACCCTTCAACCCCTTCTAAGACCCCGGTCAAGCTGACCTCCAAGCCCTACTCAGATAAGCTGGGCAAGGATGGGAAGCTGACCCAGGAGGAACGGCAGTGCTGGTTCACAAACAACCTTTGCCTCTTCTGCGGCGGAGCCGGACATGTGTCCATGGTCTGCCCAAAGAAGTCCGCCTCCCCCGCCAAAGGTCGTGCCGCTCAGACCTCCAAACTTGAGTTGTCAGACCTCCAGACGGACATCCAGGAGGACACTGAGCTGGTGGAGAAGCCAAAAAACTAGTCAGCAGTCCTTGGTCTTCCATGTCAGGCAAGGACTGCATTGACCCTCCTGGCACGGAATCTCCCTTGGTACTCCGGCTCAATGTGTCCGCTCTTTCCAACCCCCTTTCCCTCCATGTCACCCTCTTCCCTGAGCTCATCCATTCGGAATTCCATGCGCTTGTCGACTCCGGGTCCTCGCACTGCTTCTTGGATTCGGACTTCGTAGAATGCCATGGACTTCCAACGAATCCTGTACCTCCCATCTGCTTACAACTATTTGACGGTTCATCAAACCACGTCATTTCTCAGACCTCCGTTCTGCCCATTCAGGTCCCCTCAGGAGAGGTCATGTCGGTCAAATTCTTCGTAACTCTGCTCAACAAGTCGGTCTCCGCCGTCCTGGGATACAGCTGGCTCTCCGCTTACAATCCCTTGATTGACTGGAAGAAGCGCAGCATCCAATTCCGGACGGTGCCTCCGACGCATCCTGTACCTTCGGAACCCCTGGCGCCCTCGGCTTCTCTGTCTGGACCTCCGTCCATCGCGGTCGGAGTTCCTCCAACAGAGCCGTATTCTGCGACCTCTCCCCCTTCAGACCCCCCTTCAGACCCCCCTTCGGACCTCCATTCAGAACCCCAGATTACACTGGTTAACACCACCGCTTTTGTATGCGTGTGCTGGCTCCCCAGGGCTGAGAGTTTCACTCTCAATCTGTCGGCCATCTCGCTGAACTCTGTGAAGGCCCACAGCTCGTTGGTCAAGGAGGAAGTTCCGGACTTGTCTGGAGTTCCGCCAGAGTACCATGAATTTGCAAACATCTTCAGCAAGAGGAAGGTGGACACCCTCCCAGAACACCGGCCTTACAACCTCAAGATCACCCTTGAGAAGGGCAAGGTTCCACCCCTCGGCCCAATATACTTGCTGTCCCAGGTGGAGTTGGACATGCTGTGCAGGTATATCAAGGAAAACCTCTGTTCAGGCTTCATTTGGCCATCCAACTCACCGTGTGGAGCTCCAGTCCTCTTTGTCAAGAAGAAGGACAGATCTCTTTGCCTGTGTGTGGACTACTGGGGGCTCAACAAGATCACCCAGAAGGACCGGTACCCACTACCCCTCGTCTCGGATCTCCTTGACACCCCCCGGAAGGCCCGCATCTACACCAAGATCAACCTCCGTCACGCCTAAAACCTCGTCCGGATTGCACCTGGAAACGAGTGGAAGACAGCCTTCCGGACCCGGTATGGTTCCTTTGAGTGGCTTGCCATGCCCTTCGGACTTTCGAACACTCTGGCGGCCTTCCAACACTTCATTAATGAAGTGTTCGTGGGCCTCCTGGATGTGTGCGTTGTGGTGTACCTTGACGATATCCTCATCTACTCGGACTCCATTGAGGAACACCGGGAGCACATCCAGGAAGTTCTCCGGAGGCTCCGGAAGTCCCAGCTTTTTGCTCGTGTGGACAAGTGCAAGTTCCATGCCACGTCCGTTGAGTACCTCGGCTACATCCTGTCACCCAAAGGCCTGACTATGTCTGAGTCAAAGGTGAAGGTGATTCTCAACTGGCCGGAACCCCAGAAGGTCCAGGACATCCAGTCATTCCTCGGATTGGCAAACTTCTATTGTCGGTTCATCCACAACTACTCCGAGATTGTTCTTCCCTTGACCTGCTTGAGACGCAAGGGAGTTCTGTGGAACTTTGACGAGAAGTGCCGGAATTCCTTCAACACACTCAAGAGGGCCTTCACATCCGCACCCATTCTGCACCACTGGGAACCCGACCACCTGCTCACCATCAGAACTGATGTGTCTGACTACGCCATCACCAGTATTCTCTCTATCACCACGGAATCTGGGGAACTCCATCCCATTGTGTTCTACTCCTGGACTCTGACCGAAGCGAAACTCAACTACGACACTCACAACAAGGAACTCCTGGCAATCTTCGAGTGCTTCCGGAACTGGCGAAACTACCTCAAGGGCTCCGGAACTCCAATCAACGTCGTTGTTACGACAATCTTAATGGTAGAATGGTATCTTTTCTCTTTCCTTTCCTGTCACTCTTCTTTGACCCGTTGTTTACCCGGTAGCATAACGTCATCCTGCTACTGGCTCCCACGGATGTTGTACTTTACTCTCACGTTGTCAGCACCGCCACTATGCTTCATCAGCACTGCCACTGTTATGTCATCCCCATTACTTGTACTACAGCTCTTACTCTACATAGTAATACTGGACTCTCACGTGACCGGTTTCCCCCATGTATATAAATGCAAGGTATCTCTGTGAGATACCTCAGCTCGACCTGGTTATCTATTGCCTACATTGCTCAAACCCTCAATTGCCCTTGCCTAAAGCCTTGATCCCTAGCAACCTTGTCACAGACTGTGACCATTGTAGGCATCATCGTAACATTAGGTTGAGCTCGCACACCACGTTGATCCATTGAACAATCCAGACACCTTACTCAACATTGAAATCGACCTTGAACCCACCTGAAAAATTGGTGGGCTGAAGAACGACCATCACGGGACCAACCCCGTACCCAGATTTCACCTTCGACCCCTCCACCAGACTAGTATACTGTGAGAACGCGCTAGTAATCCCCAAGGGCAAGAACTGGGACTACCCTGAAGAAGACATAACCCCGGAGCAAATCTGTAGCCTACCTGGATACAAGGAAGCCTATGAAAGAGTCACCAACCAACCACTCCCAGAAATCAAATGGGTTACCCCAGTCCCAACACCCCTAGCACGCATTGCACAACTTGCTACTACACGCGAGTCGGCCCATGAACTTAGTGAAAGCAACAACAAAGAAGAACCGGCATGACAGCCCGAAAGTGAAGAAGAACCGGCACAACAGCCTGAAAGTGAAGAACCGGCAAGATAGCCTAAAAGCAAAGAACTGGCAAGACAGCCTGAAAGTGAAGAAGAACCGGCACAACAGCCTGACAAGGAGAAAGCACCTCAAGAACCCAAAGAACCAGAAGAACCATCAAGACCTCCGTCACCAGAACCAGCTATGGCCGAACGCAACCAACCCGAAGAAGAATTAAAGCTGAAGATGCCACCAGAATTCTCTGGCAAGAGAGGGGAAGCCATCGAATGGCTGCAGAAGTGCACCCTCTATCTCACAATGAACGAAACAAAATATAACACCGACAAGAAGAAGATCATCTTTTGCCTTATGTTGATGAACGAAGGAAATGCCGGGAAATGGTCCCGCATGTTCATTGAAGATTGCGAAAAGCAAGCCCTCGATCAAGCACGAGAAGTGTCCTATGGCACATGGGCAGAATTCAAAGCAGCAATCCGAGACTCATTCGACGACGTCGACGACAAAGCCAGCGCCCGCGTACTGCTCAGGACCCTCAATCAAGGAAAAAAGCCCGTGGACGAATACATCACAGAATTCAAATCCATTATTGCTCGATGCGGGATTGCCGAGTTCGACGTCATAGCCGACTTCTTTTATGGAGGACTCAACCGACCCCTCCGGGAAAAGATGTTCAACCTCTCAACTATGCCAACCAGACCTACGGAACTCTACCAAACCGCAGCCCGACTAGAACAACAATGGCGCATCGGGAGAACGTATGATGGAAGGAACACACAGTCCAAACCAGCCTACAAGCCGTACCGATCATCCCAGAAGGAAAGAGACCCTGATGCCATGGACATTGATGCCATGACGGCCGAAGAACGAACCCGTCACTATCGAGAAGGAAGATGCTTCACATGCCATCAAGTGGGACACCTATCAAGGCAGTGCCCAAACAAGAAGAACAATAATAGGGAAAGAAACACTCGCGCACGAATTACCGAAGTTGAAGACGAAACTCAACCCGAGAACAACGAAGAACCACAACAGACTTCCTCCTCCTCGAAGCAACTCATGGCAGCAAGAATCCGCCTTGCACTCAAAGGCATGGAAGACAACGACGATGCAAAGAACATCATCTCAGCCTTCTCTGGAGAGGGTTTTTGAGAAACCGGCGTGCCTCGACGTCACGACCGCGTAGCAAGATCTACCATGTAATAACAGCCCAGACATCCCAACGATCTATGAGGATACCGATAACTATTCATGGAGATCGAACCGTCGAAACGAAAGCGCTCATAGACACTGGAGCAGGAGAACAATTTGTCGACTATCATTTTGCAAGAACGCAACAACTACCATTAACCCGGCTTACAACACTAATCCGAGTATACAACGCTGATGGAACACGAAACAAAGCAGGCGACATCACCAAATGTGTCGTCACCGAAATCGAAGCAGGACAACACAGACATATTGTCCGACTCCTGGTAACATCACTAGGAAAAGAACCAATCATCCTGGGCCTACCATGGTTACAACAAGTCAATGCCCACATCGACTTCACCAAAGGAACCCTCGACATCGACCCCGCAAAAGTCAACAGAACTATTACGGAATACCTTCGGGCAGCATGGTTCCCGGACAAATGTCCGTTCACCGGAAGGGACCTACCGTCTATAAACAACAAGAAGGAAACACTGAAGAAAGAAGAAACGACCCCCGAAGACACCACTCCCACAGGATCAGGCATATATGAAGACACAAATCCGCTGGACCCAAAATTAACACCGGAACCAGTAGAAGAAGAAGACTTGTTACTGGCATATTTACGCAATGAACAAGACGCACTCCTGAAGCCGCATTCAATTGAACACCATGGAGACATGCTCAAGCCAGGCACACCAATAACTAGAGAAGACGACCATGAAACGTACCCACATATGAGACCAGGGCCAACAATTGGACGCATTCACCGGGCACCGAATGGAACTATGTTTGCCCCCACAGCAAACGTATGGATCAGAGCCAAGATCAACCCGGCCATGGCACTAGCACAGGAACACCATAAACAAGAGAAAACCCTCACATTTGAAGAAATATTACCGCAAGAATACCAGGACTACGCAAGTGTATTCGAGAAGAAAGCTTCAGAACGATTTCCTCCGTCTAGGCCATGGGACTTAGCCATCGACTTAAAAGACGATTTCACCCCGCGAGATTTCAAGCTATACCCGCTCACACCAAAAGAACTTGAGGCCGAAAAAGAATTCATTCAAGAGAACCTTCGAAAGGGATACATTCGAGAATCGAAGTCACCAATGGCCTCGCCCTTTTTCTTTGTAGGAAAAAAGGACGGGTCTCTTCGACCCTGCCAAGACTATCGCTATTTGAACGAGGGAACGATCACGAACAAATACCCATTGCCCTTAATTTCGGAACTAGTGGACAAGCTACGAGGGGCCAAGATTTTCTCCAAATTGGACCTGCGATCCGGATACAACAACGTGCGAATCAAGGATGGAGACCAGTGGAAGGCAGCTTTCAAAACGCATCAAGGACTATTTGAACCAATGGTCATGTTTTTCGGACTGAAGAACTCCCCAGCGGCTTTCCAAGCAATGATGAACACCATCTTCCATGATATGATCGACGAAGGATGGCTCATCATCTACATGGACGACATCCTCATATTCTCAGACAACACCGACAAACACCGAGAAAGAACACGGAAAGTATTAGAACGACTAAAGGAACACGACCTATACCTCAAACTGGAAAAGTGCACCTTCGACGCACCCGAAGTGGAATACCTTGGAATGATCATTCGGGAAAACCAAGTAGCAATGGACCCAGTCAAGATCAAAGGAATACTCGACTGGCCAGAACCAACCTGCGTAAAAGATGTCCGATCCTTCCTAGGCTTTGGCAATTTCTACCGGCAATTTATCGACCACTTTTCGGACCTTGCCAAACCCTTGAACATTTTAACCAAGAAGGACACCCCCTGGAACTGGACAGCGGAATGTCAAAAGGCCTTTGACACCCTGAAGACACGATTCGCAACAGCACCTGTACTTCAAATGCCCGACATCACCAAACCATTCATCGTCAAATCGGATGCATCCCAATGGGCAACTGGTGCCGTACTATGACAACGAGACGCCAACGGTGATCCACACCCCTGTGCATATCTATCTGAAGGACTATCAGCAGCCGAACGAAACTATGAAATATATGATAGGGAACTCCTTGGGATCGTCCGAGCCCTCAAAGCTTGGAGACACTACTTAGAGGGATCAGAACACCCTATCGCCATCCTATCCGACCACAAGAACCTCACGTATTGGAGAAGTCCACAACAATTAAACCGACGACAAGCCCGATGGGCACTCTTCCTATCCCAGTTTGATATCCAACTGGAACATACTCCCGGCACAGCAATGGTTCAATCCGACGCACTGTCAAGGCGGCCCAACTACCGCACGGAAGGACAAGATGACAATCAGCAACGAACCCTATTACCCGACAATCTATTCGTGCAACTGGTTGACACACGACTCGCTCCCCAATTCAAACGACTAGCTCAACAAGACAAGCTTTTCTGCGATGCACTAGCCGCAATTCGTTCACAGGGACTCCCACCAATCAAAAGCTCCCTCACCGACTGGACTGAACAAGATGGTTTAATATTTTACCAAAACCGATGCTATGTACCTGCAGACCAAGAACTACGACGCGACTTAATCCGGCAATACCACGACACACCGGCAGCAGGTCACCCCGGAAAATTCAAAACACTAGAACTGCTACGACGAGACTACTGGTGACCAGGGATGTACGTCATGGTCTCCCGCTATGTCGAGGGATGTGCACTCTGTCAACAAAACAAACCAAACACACACCCAACAACACCACCACCACAACCAATCACAGCCACCAATGTGACATGACCATTTCAACATGTATCCATCGACCACATCACCGACCTGCCTGTGTCCCATGGGTATGATAGTATCCAGGTCATGGTCGACCAAGGCCTTACGAAGGGGGTAATCCTTGCACCCTGCAAGAAAACAATTGACACAATGGGGACTGCAACATTGTTCCACTAACATGTATACCGCCGATTCAGCTTGCCAGACAAGATCATATCCGATCGAGGACCACAATTTGTCTCAAACGTCACTAAGGAACTGGGAAGACTCCTCGGAATCACACTTTCCCCCTCAACTGCCTATCATCCAGAGACCGATGGGCAAACCGAACGAATGAATCAAGAACTCGAAGTCTACCTTCGAATATTCTGCGCCGGACGACCGGACGAATGGGCTGAACACCTGGTCAATGCCGAAGTAGCACACAACCAACGAACACACTCGGCACGAAGCACATCACCATTCTACCTCATGATGGGGTACGAACCCCGGCTAATCCCGATTGCCTACCCCAAAACACATGTACCATCCGTGCAAGAGCGCCTTACGGAACTCCAGAAGGCACGAGATGAAGCCCTGGCAGCACACGAACTCGCACGACACGTCATGAAAGATCGTTACAAGGGAAAGTTTGTCCAATTCAAGAAAGGACAGAAGGTCTGGCTTGAATCCAAGAACCTGAAACTGGCCTATGCCTCCCGGAAACTTGCACCAAAACGGGAAGGACCCTTTGTCATCACCGAAGTCCTTGGACCCGTGACATATCGCCTGGACCTACCTCGATCATGGAAGATCCACCCCGTGTTTCATGCATGCCTTCTTTCACCATACAAGGAAACCGAAGTACACGGACCAAACTACACGAGGCCACCCCCTGACATCATCGAAGGAGAAGAAGAGTACGAAGTTGAAGCCATTGTTGGTCATCGCAAGCAACGAGGCAGCATGCAATTTCAAATCAAGTGGAAGGGTTACTCATCCGCCGAAAACACATGGGAACCAGAACGTGCACTTATCCCGGGATCGGCAAACCTGCTGCAACGATATAAAAAGGCCAAAAAGCTGCCATAACCTCAGCATGCTGTCATTTGCAATCATCTTCGCCCTCTACTGCCTCCTGTCCCTCGCACTCACCCTCGCCGTCATCGCATACATCCTCCGCGACTTCTCATATCGACTCCTCGAACACACTCTTCACACTCGCGACTACCCCGACAAGTCGACCACTGCGTGGTAGGCTTGTACATGCTCGCTGTTATCCTAGGCCTCCTCCTCTCCGTCCACTTCCTTCTCCTCATCGCCATCACCCTTTTTGCCCTATCCTTTCTAACTTTCAACCAACTACTCGTCGACTACCGTGACCCCCTCCATCCCGAGAAGGACACCATCTAACAATGCCTGCCAACTCGTGGCCAGCTCGTTTGCAGTATCCACACCCCGACCTCGTTGACCCTACCAACAGGGAGAACATCCCACCTGGCCGCGCACCGACACCCGCCCGCAGACAGCCCGCACCACCATCGCCTACCTCCGACCTCGAGTCTGTCGGCTCTGACGACTCTATTCTCAACGACACCTCCTCCATCCCTCTGGTAAATCAGCTCACTGCGGCCGTCCTAACGGACCCAATCCCCGTCCTGCGAGCGGCGCAGCAGCAGCACCCGTACCCCGCGTACCTCCTAGCCGAGTATCGCAACGCATACAACAACCAACGAGACCTTGTCAATCTGGCGGCGAATGCGGAAGACTTACGCAACGAGGCGTCGTCCATCGGAGATGAGCTCGAGGAGGACTTCAACGTCTTGCACAACGAGGCTGAAGCAACCCGAGCACAGGCGCAAATCCTCTACAACCAGTCGCTTCAGCTCTTCGAACGGGCCACCCACCTTCATGACACTGCCGTTCACATTCACCGCATCTCTAGAGAGGCTACTGTAGTAGAGGACATCGCGCAACACTCCCAAAGCACTCTCACCCGAGTCAACCAGCGAACTCTTCAGCGCCGACGCAACCTCGTTCGCACCTTCGAACGACCCGCCTTCCTCGAGCGCATGCACCCCTACTTCTGGGCGACGGTTGACGACTCGGCGCCCCCTCGAGGACAGCGACCGGCAGCGCATCGTACTGTCCCAGGCGCAGCCCGCGACTCCGGCAGCTACCTTCCATTCGGCCACTACCACCTCACTGCGGGCGCCCAGCGGCGAAGAGCAGCCAACCAAGCGCTGCCCACTCAAGGGCCACCCCCTACTTACCACGAGGCCGTCGTACCACCGCCACCTTCACCGCCACGTCTCCCCAGCCCTATCGAACAGGCTGAAGAACCGGTGCGCATTCCGTACCGCGAGACCGCCATGCCCGACATCCTTCTCGATGGAAGGAACTCTGGAGGACTCTGATAGGTCAACGACGAGACGTCGTTAGCCATACGAAGGGGGTAATGTTACGACGATCCTAACGGTAGAACGGTATCTTTTCTCTTTTTCCTTTCCTGTCACTCTTCTTCGACCCGTTGTTCACCCGGTAGCATGACGTCATCCCGCTACTGGCTCCCACGGATGTTGTACTTTACTCTCACGCTGTCAGCACTGCCACGTCAGTACCGCTAGTGCTTCGTCAGCACTGCCACTGTGCTTCGTCAGCACCGCCACTACGCTTCGTCAGCACTGCCACAATGCTTCGTCAGCACCGCCACCGTTACGTTACCTTCATTACCTGTACTACAGCTCTTACTCTACATAGTAATACTGGACTCTCACATGACCGGTTTCCTCCATGTATATAAACGCGAGGTATCTCTGCGAGATACCTCAGCTCGACCTGGTTATCTATTGCCTACATCGCTCGAACCCTCGATTGCCCTCGCCTAAAGCCCTGATCCCTAGCGACCTCGTCACGGACTGTGACCGTCGTAGGCATCATCGTAACAATGGGTAACGCCCTGAGCAATCTTGTCAGGTGTCCCCTATTTACTAGAGTCACCAACAAGAGACAGAAGACCAAGGTGTCCGATGGATGTCCAAGACGGGGGTCCGAGGAATGACGGTGTATTGCGAGTAGTGTACCGAGAAGCGTAAAGTAGCGGAGAGTAGTGAACAAGGAGTAAGGAACAAGTATCCAAACTAAGGCAAAGGCTACTACCAGTGCGCCTTATATACTAAGCGAGCCTAACATATAAGGAAGGGGGCTTGTGTCATGGACATTGGAACTCCGGTGAGTCCGAGGTCCCTTGACGCAAGCTGAGAGAATGGAAGTTCTACTAGGAACTGTATGACGCCAGCGTAAGGAAGGTTCGAGATCATGCTAAATGTGGAAAGTCCGGAAGTCCTAACGGAACTCCTTTGAGGTTGCTCTGGAGTTCCGGCACAGACCGTGACACTCTGCAACATGCGGAGTAGACAGGAGTATAAAAGTGAAGCAGAGTAACAAAGTACCATTAAGTACCAGAGTTTGGACTTGGAGTTTAAGCATGGAGCATAACAGTGATACTCTTCCGGATCTCTGCAGGGGATGTGTCTCTTGCACTTGGTTGCATTATATGGTGTCCTCCAGCTTGGAAATTGTGCCCCTTGAAGAGAATGATTGTCACCATCTCTGCTTAAGGGCTATGTGCAGCTGTGTGAGCCTATAGGTTACAAATTAAAGACATTCCGATGCACTGACTCCCATATACTCACTGTGTGTCTCAATGGTCCTAATTCTGGTCATTTTCGGGCATGAGGTTTTGCCAGCTCTTGTGATTGTCCAGCAGACTTACCTCCAGCATTCTCTCCACAACCTGTTGAGGTTTGGGGCTTGTCCCAATCTGCTTGATATGTTGCCTGTACTCAGTCATGCCGGTGTAGTTCCTGTCATTTTCAAGTATCCTCCCAATGGCAGTGACAAAGATGCAGAGCTGTTTCCCTTGTTGCTGATTTTGATCGTCCAATTAGCGGTAGGGGCAAAAGGATAGGAATAGTGGCATATACAATAATCATAAAGTTAGTACTTAGGCGCTTGTTGAGTCGCATCTCAGCTCGCCAGGAGTTGATGCAGCCGCCACCTCTAACCCCATTGCTCACTCTATGTCGTGGTTAAGCTCGCCGCTCGCAGGCTTGCGGGGTTTTGTTTTCTGATTTGTCGAAGCAGAGGTTGTCAGGGTAAATGCTAGCGTAGGAAACGCACAACCTCCGGCGAGCCCTCAACTTTTCTAAAAAGAAGATCTGACCCGCCGCTCACGCTCACTGGCTAGGGTCTACTCTCCGCATTTCTAAAACAGTAATACAGCGCGTGGGGAAGAGCGGATCCGGGATATCAAGCCATGTGTGCTTTCTACTCGACCGCGGCAGTGACTGTGCCAGTGGAAGTCGCAAACGGCTGAAAACCGGCGTGCAGTATGACTCGAGCGTTCGCGGATCGGTAAACAGCCACTGCATATCCCTTAGATTTCATTCCATACTCACTTGCCATGCCTTGGCTTTCCGGACCGGGTGTGTTCTTCGCGGAAGGCGTCGACGGCGTGCATGTGCTGATCTGTCCACGCCTCGAGGCCACCATCCGATAAACACGGCAATCGCTCGCTCTGATCGCGACTCGAGCACTCTCGCAGTTCCAGCAATGAGGCCACCGGCCATTGACCGGGCACGCACAACGTGTTCGGCCCATCACCTTTATGTAGCCGCCTGCGCGGGAGAGGTGCACCCGCTTCTCACTCCCCGCGACCGCAGCTTCCCGGGCGAAGAACTGACAACCTCTTGCGAAGGCATACATCATCCTATCTCATACGGCGTGAGTATGAATGCCTCCGTATGCATGATACCGATATGCTCATACTGTTCTGCGATGCTACAGATCATGGAGGTCGACTTGCAGCTCTCGCAGCTTTTGGACTCGCTCACGCTCAGCAGCCAACAGCGCAAAGCCGTCTTTGTGAGTCTTCTGGTCCCCCTTATGGTCGTGCAACGCAGTGGTACTCACGCGGGTGCGGCGCGTGGAGAAAGGAAAGCGCAAAGCAGGCATCTCAGACATCACCAACACCAAGCACCGACGACGCAGTCATGTCCGACTCCTCCGACAGCGAGGACTCGACGTACCAGGTTCGTTCGTACGCGCCCACTTCGCTCCCCGGCTGGCATCCTAATCCAACTTGCGTATGCCTGCACCAGCCAAGTCTCTCCCCGCCGCTGGCCTCAAGCTCCAGCGGAAACGCGCCGCCGCCGCCGCCGCCGCCGCCGCCCTGCGCCTGCGCGTACCTCCAAGCGCTCCAGGGCCGGATCCGCGCGGGCGCGTACGCGACCACCGGCGGGGACTACCTCGAGGCCATCTTCACGCACCGCGAGGCGTTCTTCGCGTTCCCGCCGGGCCACCACGGGTGCGCGATCGTCTTCTCGGACATCGCGCGCGACTTGGAGGAACGCACGCCGCCCCCCGCGGGCTGGCGCGCGGACTGGGAGGGCGATAGCGAGGCCGCGGCCGCGTTCCGGCATGAGGCGTGGGTCATCGCGAGCGCGCTCTAGAGTGGGGGCAGGGCGCGCAGGGGAGGGGGAAGGGACGTGATTGATCATACCTGGCCCGGACGTTGGATACCCTTGGCTCGACCCTTTCTGGATGTGTATTGTACGGCGGGGCCGAAGCGGGGCTTCGCTCCCCGTCGATGTATTTCCACACATTGTATTCTGTGCAATACCGACTTACGCTGCAGCACCCTCTCGCAGCGCCTTTCGTCTCTCAGACTCGGTGGGCACCGAGAGCGGCGTCTGTAAGGAGGGCACGGGCAGGCCCTTGTCCCCCAGGAGCTCCCGGAAGCTTCGCACGTCATCCTTTCCGCTGGTCCTCCCTCGCTCAGCAAGACTTCGCCGCATAACACTGTACGCTGGAGCCACGCACCTGATGAGCCCGCGCTCGATTTGGCTCCTCGTGAGCTTGCGCAGGTAAGGGAGCAGCAGCCCGCCGTACTTCTGCACGCCTTTGTACTGCAAGATCAACGGACGCGGTGAGCGTCTTCCTCGCGCGTGCAACGATCACTGCCCGTGCAAGCACGCACCTTCAGCAGGTGCTCCGCAGATTCGGTGTGCACCTTCTCGAGCAGCATTGGCACGAGTGGGCTATCCGCCAGGTCTTCGATCCGGCGCATGATGGGTCGCCTGTCCGTGTACAAGGAGTCACGCCGCAGCTCAGCGCGTGGTGGAGAGGAGGAGGAAGGGGATGGCGGGAAGAGGGACGCACACGCCGAAGATGATCGCGCGCGTGCGCGGCAGCTTGCGGAATGTTTGGTGGTCGATCCGCAGCCAAAGGTCCTGGGGACGCATGTCCTTGTCTGGGAGCCCCGAGGCGATGTTGTCTGCGCAGCCGCTGCTCTGTAAGCACAACGAAACACAGGACTGATCTACAGGACTGATCTATGCGCGGGACACGCACGCCAGAACAAGTTGCGGTCGTCCATGATGTTCCAGCTTGAGCGCTCGAAGGGTTGGTCGGGCCTGAAGCGCTTGAGCGTGCGCTCGACGCTCACGAGTAGCTTCTTATTGAAGTCGGGGACGGGCGCGTGAAGCACTTCCAGCGGCTTGTTGATCGTCTGGGACAGCAGGTACGTGCCTACGCTCGCCCGTCAAGTCGGTTGTTGAGTCAATACCGCATGGACCACATACCAGGGAAGGCGATGAGTCCCCCGACGAGATAGATTTGCCCATCCAGACGCTCTCTGCCCATCAAGAAGTCATCTTGAACCAGCCTGGAGTGTACCGTCATGAGCACTTGCTGACCATGAAGGATCAGAGAGTCTACCTGGATACGACAAGCAGAGCATCGACACCCTTCCTCGCGCCCACAGCATCAAATCGCTCCCCAGTGACGAGGTTCGTGATGGAGTCGCAAGCTTCTCGCTTGAACAGCGTTGGGTATCTCTTGGGCAGATAGTCCGCAAGGAGCTCTAGGAGCTCCCCGCATGCCTCGTCGTTCTCTGGCAGCGAGTCAACCACAACCTTGCCTTGCCCTTTGATGACCCTAGCCTTCTCGTCCAGGTACCACCTGTACTCCTTGTCAATCTCGATCCAGTGGTTGATATGCATAGGCTGGTGCGCCATCGTCTGATCACGCGAAACCTCAGTGCAACATGTCTCTGAAAGGTAGGTGTGCGAACTCACCTGGTAATAGGGGTATCGCATGGTCTTGTTCGCATAGATGAAGTTGCGGACGGTCGCCGTCTCGAGGTCGAAGTCATACAGCGGGTCCGGGTCCGGGAGGTCCTGGAGCAACACTTTGTCAAGTGCGGGAGAAGCTTCGACTTGCAGACCGTCATATTGGATGGCTCTGCGCCGGCGGAGATGGAGGGCAAGCAGTATCAAGGCGAGAGTGAGGCCGAGTCCTCCGGCTTCGAGTACGCGTACGAGGAGCGACAATGCATCCGCGAGCATTGTGGCAAGACTAGCAGGTATAAAGAGGCAAAAGGCGCAGAAAAGGCTGGTAGGCTCGCCAGGGCAGAGCCGGTACATTTAATGTGCCCGAGGCTTATCGCTGCGATAGTTGGGAAGCATGTCCAGCCCGCGGCGGTAGCTGAGGACGTCCCCGGGAGCTGACTGATACATAAACCCGCGTGTGAGTGCCCAGTGCTCAGCAGACCAGAGTGTAGGGGAGCCGACGGATGTCGGGGGCGAAGGACGGTGGGGAACGAGGTGGGCAACTGCCACTTGGACAGTTGCTCGATTCGGACGTGCACCCGAGTACTCGAGGCGCATCATCACAACGGGCGCTTCTCTGCTCTCTTTTCCTCTCGCTCGCCATCGAAGATTGTCGTGCTATCCTGTAAACACAGCCAGCTAGTCTCTTAATCGCATGTCTAGATGGCTGTTGGACTTCCCGCCTGCCAGGGTTCTGACACATGCAGCCGCCGGTGAGCCTCGGTCGTGGTGTGGTTTGCAAACAGGTTGACCTTACTCATCATACACTCTATCTCCAGCCATTATCTTACAGTGACGACCTATGATTGTTTTCCTAGTAGGAAGTAGCGAATTCAGCGTCTGACGAACTGGAGGTGGGTCGTGGTGGCCGGTGTCGCTACAAGCTGCATACCGCCGGCTCCAAGCCAAAGGCAGCTGTTGGGTCTCCCGGATGTGTCAGACCTGCTGAATCACCGGCATAGTGTCTTCCGGCTTGAGTTTGCGGGAGCTTGAGGCCGAGTGCATCAGAGTTGCATTGCGGAAGCGGTTGTAGAAGGATTCTGCGCAGCGAAACGCAGCAGCGACATTCTCATGACTTGTGCATGAGTGCACCGCCTCTGCAACGCGACACGAGAGCTTATATCTCCCTGCAAAGAACACCCAGCTCTGCCCCGGACTCCCTCTCCTTCCTCCCACTCTCAACCCATGTCTACAGACTCGGAGTCGACACACAGCTTCCCTGCACCGGTAGGGGGTGCGCCCTTGGAGGTAGACTTCGCGCCGTCCATCTTGTTTGCCGTGTTATACGCCTTCCTTGTACCCGTAGCCATTTACCGCGCGGTCAACCGCCGATCGCGCACCGCGGTCTACATCGGGAGCACCGTCTTCACAATCGAGCGGTATGTCCGTTCTTCTATGTGCATCGATATCTACCCCGCATTCCGTGCTAAGCAACGCTCTCTTGATCGGCAGAGTCGTGGCATTCGGCCTGCGCGCATACACCGCGCGGCACGCAGGCGCGCGGCTCAACAACCAGCTCGAGATGTACTTCCAGATGACGTTCAGCGGCGGCTTCATCTCGATGGCGAACGACCTGAACACCCTCCTGCGCGCGTTCCTCGTCGACCTCACATTCGGCACCGCGCGCGGCACCCCGCAGGACCCCGCCCACGACACTTCGTCCAACTTCTCCCAGATCGCGCTCACCCCCGTGCGGGGGGGCGGCGCGGCGCATGACGGGAGCTCGGCCAGACAGGCAAGCTCGCCAGATCAGTCCTCGGTCGAACGGGGGTGGCGCGGGAACCAGCCGCGGATGCGGGCGCGGCTGCGGGCGCTGTTTGGATGCACCGCGCTCGGGCTCCTGGTGCCCCTCACGTTGAACCTGGTCTCTGGGATCTTGTACAAGAGGGCCATCAGCCCGGGCACAAATACACAGTTGGTCCAAGTGATGCGGTGCGTTCGACCCCTGCGGATGCAAACTACGAAATCGCTGTTGATGTGCGCGGGTGTCTACAGGATCACCGGTTCGGCGCTCGCGACGCTGTTCCTCGTCTTCTTCGCGGGCTGCGCGTGGTACGCCATGGTGGCCATCCCCCGGGTGCCCCGGAAGCCTACTATGTACCTCATCCTCATCCCTCTCCTGCTGGTGAGTGTCACCTCGTTGTTCCGCGTTTCAGCCTCTCGTGCAGATAGCCGCCGATTTCCAAGCCCACTTTCAATACTGACGCCTCTCCTCCCTTACGCGCCGGGCTTGCGCAGCACATTATCGGTATCTACCGGCTGGACGTGATGTTCCACTGGACGACGTCGCTGCTCTCGATCGCGCCCGGCTCGCAGAATCGGGGGGTCGACAAGGCGTTCTTCTACACCTTCCACATCGCGCCCGAGTGGCTCGCGGTCGCGCTCCTGCTGAGCGTGAACATCCGCCGCACGTTCAGGACCGGCATGTGGGGCGACTTTTCGTCGAGCAAGCCTGTGGAGGACGTCGAGTAGTGCGAAGATCGACCACACGAGCTGTGGCATGTGCGGCCTGCACGAGGCCGGTACCCGGGGGAGGGGCAGCGATCATAGCCAGGGCGTATCAGCCTTGTACCTGGCACAGGGGGTACTCGGGCCCAGATAGTCGCCTCGGACGCTTGCGTTTGTAGCTTCTGCGGCACCGTCGGCGCCACCAGTACTAGTACGCCGTTTAATGGACGTGCGGTAGACGTCGACTGACAAAGCGCGAAGTGCCCGTCTGTCAAATGGCCGGGCGTGGCTGCCTGAAGGCAAACCGTACCGTACCCACGCGCCCCTGTGACGCGCGCCGGACCCTGTTTTCCTCCGCACGCCCTAGGCACGTCCGGTGTCGCGCACGGCGGACGGCAGCGGCCAGTAATGCTTGTATGTGCGCTGTGCAGCGCGGGCGTGCCGCGCGTTCACGCCGCATTACCTCCCCGCTAGCGTCCTCGAATTCTCGGACGCGAGCCGCGCGCGCCACTGGAAGGGCCGTGCGGGCGGTGAGTGCTGCTGAGCACCGGACGCGAAGGCGAGGAAGCCAGCCCCCAGCGGTTGGCGCACCGCCCAGGTACCGCGGCCGGGCGGGTGCCTGGAGGCTCTGCAGCTCAGCCCTGGGATGCCGTACTTGCATACGCACGGAGCTGGTGTCTGCGTCTTCGCTCGTGAAGCGAGTACGGTAATGGTTGTCTGATTCTACCACTTCCCAACGCAGAGCCCCCAAACGGTCGGGGCTCTCGGCGGTCTGGCTTATTCCACCTGGTAACGAGCGTACGTTCTGAAGGCTACCGGGAAGAGGTTGGGTGGCAGGTTGTAACCCGAATCCGAGGACGTGGGGTATCCTTGGTATGCACTTGATACACGGCTCCGCACAAAATGAGAGGTGCATAATTATCAACCAAGACGAGTGTGTCTGGTCACAGTGCAGAGCAAAATGGACATGTCCGGGATTGAACCGGACCCCTCTCGCAGGCTACGAGTGCTAAGCGAGCGTGATAACCAACTACACCACATGCCCTTGCAAGCCTTGCCTTCTTAGTTTTATTGACTATGCTCTCATGAGTGACTAAAGGCTTCCGTTATCTCCGTGAGGACCATTGTTTCGCGGACTTGTGTTGCGTTAACAATCATTGAACAATGTCTCCTCTCTCCACGTCGGGAACAAAGACGGGAGGTTTGCGTCCAGCATGAACAGCAGGGGTAGCCTGGACATGCGACTGCAAGCCGATGCGATATGTTCGAGCGTGCCTGAGCCACCACGCAATGATCGTCTGCAAGATCTAGATAATTGAACGGCGAACTGGGACGCTTGTCTCGCGTGTGCATCAGCGAACAACGCCGGGCAAACGAGGACCGTCTCATCATCAGCATCTGTACCTGGGTCCTGGACACGCACAGTGTTGCTGGACTCTTGGTGTTTTGTGGGCGGGGAGCGGTGGAGGGCGGGTGGTAAGTATCCGATCCAGGTACGAGCGAGCAATCAGCGTACGCCTCCGCACTTGGCGATCAGCCGCTGCCAGTGTGAGTGTACACTTCTCGGACGCATGTTAGCAGACATTGAGGATGCGTGACCGTGAGGGATGGGCTCGGCCGTGGTGGTCGTATGTTTTTCCGGGACGAGGAGGGGATTTGTCGAGATTCCCACCGGAGAGGCAGAAATCTGGATGAAATGTATTAAAGGATGTGCCATATATGGGCAACCAGGTACGGGGTGATGTGCCTGGGGAAGAGTGAGAAGTGAGAGAGGGCATTTGGAGTCCGCCGCGCTCGCTCTCCTCCTCCCTCTCACCACCGCCCTCCCCCTCATCCATGCCGTTCCGTCCGTCGTCCAGCGCAGGCGTCCCCTCCTCCGCACGCCCCACCACCGGCAGACCAGACACCGCCGGCTACTTCGACCGCGAGCCTCAGTACACGTACGACTACTCGCTCGAGGACGAGGACGAGGAGGATGAGTCCGACGCCGGCGACGTCTTCGCCTTCGGCCCTCCGCCAACCGCGGCAACGCCGATAAGCCCCCCGCCGCCCACGTTCGACCCGGCCAGCGTCGATCGCGTCGGTCCAACCCCAGGGCCCTCCACGCCGTACCAGAGGCACGCCTACCCGTACCCGCTCAGCCCCGTCGAATCGCCCCCCTCGACGGACTCCCAGAACCAGGATGCGGATGTGGACGACCCGTACAGACTACGAAGACTCCACCAGCACACGTCGTCCACTCCCCGCACCGCCGGGACGGGTCTCTCAGGCGTCAGCTCAGCCATCAGCTCCAGGGAGGTCCATGTCGCGTTGCCAAGGGGCAGTCTGCAGGACAAAGGGAAGGCACGTCCGCCCTCTACGGTGCGTTCAACGAGCTTTCCGAGCGTGGCGGACTCTGCCTCGGTCAAGTGAGTGTTCGACATCTGTCCTCCCTGTTTTCCGACTAACGCGGAGAGAAGGATGGAGTTCGACTTTGACCAAGTCGAAGATGAAGAAGACAGCCCGTTCCCGGAGGTACGAGCGTCGGTGTCCAACATCGACGACCCAGAAATGCCCGCTACGACCCTGCGGATGTGGTTCCTGGGGCTCCTCCTCACACTGGCAGCTGGGTGAGTGTGAGACATTTCATGTGTCGCTTCCCCCGTTCGTTCTCGTGTCCTACGCTCTTTCGGTCTTCTCGTCCATCCTCCTTCCCTTTGACATCCACGCCAAAAGCGGTGAGCGCAGAGACGTTCTTGGCGGTAGACATGGGTTGGCAGCTCTGAGGCCGACCTCGGTCGGACTGTGCAGGCGCGCATGAGTGATGGCATATCCCGGCCACATCATGAGTGAAGTCTGGCTCCGTCTGGAGTGCGACCTTGCTACGAATAGTGCCTCATTGCTGAGGTCACCCGTTGAGGGTGATGCATACTGGCACCAATCAAGTAGAATGTGTACGTTGAAAGGGTACTACCTCAGGCTCCGCTCGCATCGCCGTAGCCGGGTACGCCCTCCGTGATACTCGCATAGCTCGTCCGTCGACATCACACTACTCTCCACAATGCATCTGTTCCCCCATTGAAACGACACCGTCCTCATGTGTTCCCAGTCAGCCACTGCTCTGCATCGTACTGACCATCTCCACCCAGCGCTGCGAATATCTTCTTCAACTTCCGACAACCAGCACCCTCAATTGTGTCCAATGTGCTGCTCCTCATATCACATCCTCTCGGCAAGCTGATGGCGCTGACACTCCCAATACGAACGTATCGGTTGCCTCGCTGGCTGGCGCCTATCGGTCTCGGCGGTTACGAGTTCTCCTTGAATCCGGGGCCTTGGAACATCAAGGAGCATGCACTGGTCTACATCATGGCGAACGTCTCCATTGGTGTGCCGACGGCGCTAAACGCCGTAGTTGTTGCGGAACTCAACTACGACGTGAAACTCGGATACGGGTTCAATGCGCTGCTCATCCTGGCGACGCAGCTGACGGGTTTCTCGCTCGCCGGGCTGTGCAGGCGCTACTTGGTATGGCCCGCGAGCATGGTGTGGCCGCAGAATCTCATCGTGTGCACGCTCCTAAACACGCTGCACGCGGAGGAAGAGGACGCACGGGGCGGCATCTCGCGGTTCAGGTTCTTCTGTTATGCGGCGGTAGGATCTTTTGTTTGGTTCTTCCTGCCCGGTAGGTCTTTCCTTCAAGCGTCGATCGCAGCAGGCTGACGTCCCCTCCCAGGCTACCTCTTCCAGGCGCTCTCGGTATTTTCGTTCGTGTGCTGGATCAAGCCGAATGACATCGTGGTCAACCAGCTCTTCGGCGTGTCCGGCGGGCTGGGCATGAGCATCCTCACTTTCGACTGGTCGCAGATCACCTGGATCGGTAGCCCGCTCATGGTGCCATGGTGGGCGGAAGTGCAGATCTTCATCGGGTTCTTCGTCGTCTACTGGATACTCTGCCCGATTCTGTACTACACGAACGTAAGTGCTTCACGCGCCCACAAATTAGATTGCTTGCTCACGATCGTTGTAGGCATGGTATCTGTCATACTTCCCGATGATCACCAACCAGCCGTACGATCGCTTCGGGCAGCCATACGACATCACCCGCGTCCTCACCCCGCAGCACACCTTCGACCTGAACGCGTACAACAACTACTCGCCGCTGTACCTGCCCGCGTCCTACGCGATCACGTACCTCATCGCGTTTGCGCTGTCCGCTGCGATGATCGTGCACACCCTGCTCTACCACGGCAGGACGGTGCTCCACGGCTTCTTGCACACGCGGATCGAGAAGGACGACATCCACGCGAAACTCATGCGGGCGTACCCCGAGGTTCCCGACTGGTGGTACATGCTCACGTTCGCGGCGTGTTTCTCGCTTGCGATCGTGACGGCAGAGGTATGTCTGAACTCGGATTGTCCTTGATTGGTGTACTGACGGAGGTCATAGGTGTGGCACACGGGAATCCCGGTGTGGGCGCTGGTGCTCGCGATTGTGCTGCCAGTGACATATATCATCCCATCCGGATATGTGTACGCGATGACGGGGCAGAATGTGAGTTTTCGCTACCGTCCGGTCGACGTCATTTGTACGCTAACAGACATTGTAGATCACGATCAACCTCCTCGCCCAAATCATCCCTGGCATGATCCTCCCTGGCAAGCCGGTGCCGAACATGGTAAGCAGAGCGCACTGGCAACACGCCCGATCGTCTCTCATCAGACACGTGTGCAGATTTTCAAGGCATACGCTGTGCAGACCCTGGCGGAGGGCACCGCCTTCGTGCAGGATCTGAAGCTGGGTCATTACATCAAGCTGCCGCCCCGCACCACGTTCATGGTGCAGCTGATCTCGACAGTGCTCGTCGGCCTGCTGCAGGTTGGCGTGAAGGAGTGGATGTTCACACACATACACGACATCTGCCAGCAGAAGCAGGAAGACTTCCTCACGTGTCCGCACAACCAGGTGCAGTACACGACGTCGGCCGTCTGGGGCCTGATCGGGCCCGCGCGGCAGTTCGGCGCGCAGTCGATCTACCACCCCCAGCTGTACGCGATCGCCATCGGCGCGGTGCTGCCCATCCCGTTCTGGTACTGGCAGCGACGGTGGCCGAACAACTGGAACAAATACGTCAGCATGCCCATCATGCTCAACGGCATCGGCCTTATCCCGCCCGCGACAGGCATCAACTACTCGTCGTGGTTCCTGATCGGCTTCATCTTCCAGTTCTTCATCCGGAGGCGCAACTTCGGCTGGTGGTCCAAGTTCAACTATGTGCTCACCGCCGCACTCGACTGCGGCACGGTCATCTCGCTGCTGTTCATCTTCTTCACGCTGCAGTTCCCCAGGGGCGGGATTACCGTCAACTGGTGGGGGAACAACGTGTTCCAGAAAAGTGAGTAAACGGCCGCGTATACCGGACGCTGTTCAAAGTGCTGATGAAGTGGATGCAGCGGCGGACTGGAACCGTTTGGCATTGCGCGATGTGCCCTCGGAAGGCCTCAGGTAGTAGGCCTCGCCACGTTCCTTCGTTCTCTCGGTTCCCTTTCCTCCTCGGTCATCGGTCATGTGGGACATTCGTTTAGCTAGGTGTACGAGTCTTGGCGCGGATAGCATTGCAGTTATGGAAACAGCAGAAAGAATTCCAACTTTACCACCTCAGCCTCCCCCGCACGCTGCCCTCCACCAATCTGCCTCTCTGTCCTCCCATCTCCTCCCACCGGGGCTCTTGGCGCAGCTGCGGATCCCTCGGTCTCCCATCCCCTTCCGTCCACCTCCCCACGGCATGCTGCGCCGCCGTCATCGTCGTAACATATGTACAACCATCCCGATATAGCCTGCCCCTCCCCCGCGGTACACCCGGAGCAGCACCCGACGCCCTCCTT
This sequence comes from Trametes elegans, assembly GCA_022606155.1. Classification (NCBI taxonomy): domain Eukaryota; kingdom Fungi; phylum Basidiomycota; class Agaricomycetes; order Polyporales; family Polyporaceae; genus Trametes; species Trametes elegans. Next base: position 10,981 of record JABYQO010000073.1, on the reverse strand, counting down.
ACTTCCTCCTTCCCCGCCGCGATCCCGCGCGCCGTCGAAGCCGTTGTGGCCGCCATCGCCGCCGTGCGCGCCCAGGGCGGCGCTGCCCGTCCTTCCCTCCTTCCCTTCCGCCCCACCGCCCCCGCTTCCACCCTTGCAGGCCCCGCTTTCCGAGTGTGCGCGTTTTCGAGTCCAATTTATTATCATAATAGAGTTTACCCTACGTCGGCGCCGTCTGTGATCTACAACCCCCTATGTAACCTCCCCACGTCGTCCCTGCGTCCCGCGTCCTGCGCCCCCGCCCCTTCCCGCTCTGTCCCCGGTCCGATCTCGAGTGGTTGGCTCTTCATGTTCCTCGATCATCATCCCTCTTCCCTCTTCTCTGTCCGTGGTCGTCGTCGTCGTTCCCGCTGTTCGGTGTCCCAGTAGCAGTACATATCCATACTCTCCCTCCGCCGCTCTCGCGCAGTCCCCGTGCCCGTGTCCCCCTCCCCTCCCCTCGCCATCGCGGTGATGTGGCAGGAGGAGGAGTACGCGGGCAGCGGCGACTCGGAGGCGTACGTAGTGTAGCGTCCGTCCCTCTCTCTTCTGTTCCGTCGCGTGGCTAGTTAGTCGGTGATCGCGCAAAAGCTCGAGTACAGGGCCGAAATCCCAAAACACCTCACAATGCATGTCGTCATCGCCTGCAGTCTGTTCCCGGTCTGGGTTGCCGGGGAAGTTGGGACGTCGGTGAGCACACGACCCGTGCGTCCGCAGACTCGGAACAGGCGTCGAGGCAGCGGGGCAATCCGTCCGGCGTACGTCCGGCGTAGCCCCGGAGGCCGGGGAGGAAGCTCTGCGGCGAGTCCGCGCGCACGCGGGTGCACTCTCCGCAGAACGTGCCGGGGCCCGAGGGGAGGGCGGGGACGGCGTCTGGAGCTTGCGGACAGTGTCACTCGGGCGTGCAGCGAAGGGCGCGCACGCGCCGACGGGGGTGACGGTTCGGTGCGTCCCGACGTTCCCGTCGAGCTCTGTGTGGCTCCACAGCGGCCGCCTCGGGGGTGACGCACCGTGCAAGTGCCCGACCAGTCCCCAGAGAAAGCGCGGAATGCGCAGCCGTCGTCTTCTCACCGCTGGACGCGGGGACTGTCCTCGAGCCGTCGATTTACCGGAATGTGGGGCGGGAACTGCTTATCGCAGCTCGTCAGCCCTAGAGGCAGGCAAGGCAGGCCGGACGGAAAGGAGGCGGTAGAGCCTGCACCTGTTTGCCTCATCAAACGTGTTGTGGAGTCGTGGGCTACAGGCTCCCGACTAACGGTCGATGATCCAAGCGTGCCGTGCTAGTGCGAGATCCTACCGCCGGGGATATTGCCAAGCCCCAACTACACTTCCCGATCCGGCAGTAGTATTTTGTGGCTGTGCTGCAAGTATTGGGCGCTCCGCATTTGGACAGAGCTTTGCCGTTCTCGAATCGATCGTTGGTCGTGTTGGAGTGTGCGTCGTCAGCGTGGCACAAGGAAATCTGCTGCTGCCTCTTGCTTGTACTCTCCCACCACCTTATCCTCTCGCGCGAAAACACTTGGCTGCGTTCGTCATGTTCGGGCACAGAGACCACACCCCTCTGCCGTCGTACGCGGGCGACGAGCATGGGAGCCCGCAGAGGGCCAAGAATACCCATGAGAAGAGGTGGCGGAGGATCGTGCAAGGCTTGCTCGTGCTTTCAGTCTCTGCGAATTTGCGTATTTTCTATGACGCGTTCACGGCGTGGCCGGCGCCGCTGGACAACTACCAAGCACTGTGAGTACCCACTCTTCAAAGATCCCAAAAGATCCCGTTAGGAATGAAAATCACGCTATGACGTCCGTCCCGACCAGCATGAGCACTGGCAGTATATAGGAGCATATTCTCCTATGGAAAGCAACCCTTCTGGTCCCGTCGTTGTTTCGGTAATAGCCAATATCTTCGCCAAGGGGTTCTTTCCTATCTGTGCCTGTCGCAACATACGCATCGGTGGATGCGGTGGTTGGTCTTGATGAGGTCATTGGTTATGGTCCGTCAGGGCCATGTCCTATCAGCATTCCTGTATGCAGCCGGTGATCATGTGAACCACATAGTTTGTTTTGGTCTACCACAGTGCTGGTGGGACGTAGACAGAGTCTTCCGCAGTGAGCTGTGAGAGGCTCTTCTGCGCGGTGGGAGCCTTGGGGCCATTCCGAGGTTAACTCAGGTCGGAGACTGCTGATGGTCAGACTGAACACAACGTGCACCCGGAGGAGCCCTGGGCAGCGCGGGCGCAGTATGCCATACGTAGCATATCGCCTGTACCTGCCTTAATGTTCGTACGACCAGGCGCTGACATCTCCTGATGCTGGGCAGGAACACGTACCCAATCGTCGACCCCAAGGCGTTCGACACTCTCGCGCCGGTGAACCCGCGCGAACACGCGGTCGTAACCGGCCTGTACACCGACGCATTCGCCACAGCGGTCGCGACACTCGGCCACACGCTCAACGCCGCAAACTCGTCCGCATCGCGCCTCCTGCTCTACCTCCCAGACAAGGTCTCCTCGCGCGCGCTCTGCATCGCATCCGCCTCCGGCTGGGAGCCCGTCGCGGTCGCGCGCATCGCGCCGCCCGCCGGCGGCGCGGGCGTCCACCCGCACTTCCTCGACCAGTTCTCGAAGCTGCACCTCTGGGCGCTCGGCCGGCGCGCGCCGGGGCTCCGCGCGGTCGTGTACGTCGACGCGGACGCGCTCGTCCGGCGCGCGTTCGACGAGCTCTTCCGGCTCCCGCACACGTTCGCGGCCGTGCCGGACGTGTACGCCGACGGGGGCGCGCGCACGCGCGGGTACACGGGCGCGTTCAACGCGGGCGTGCTGGTCCTCCGCCCGGACGGGGACGGCGCGCTCTTCGCGGACATGGCGGCAAAGATCGCGAGCGCGCGCTTCCCCGCGGCGCAGGCCGAGCAGGCGTTCCTCAACCACTACTTCGGCATGGAGGCCCTCCGGCTGCCATACGCATATAACGCGAACCTCGCGATCAAGCAGCGCACGCCTGCGCTCTGGGAGAGCCTGCGGAGCGAGGTGCGCATTCAGCACTTCACGGTCGTCAAGCCGTTCCTCCAGGGCGACTATGCCGAGGTCCCGATGAACGACCTCGAGGCGAACGCAGAGGCCGTCGCACGCGAAAACCCGCTGTTTCGAGAGGAGATCTTCGAGTGGCTCGGGGCGTGGAAGGAAACGCGGAGGACGTACAGCAAACAGCTAGCGAGGTGCAACATGTTATGACAAGTTCACGCCCGATGATCATGCAGCAATGGAGATGCTGCGCATATATGCGCAGTCGTTGATATGTATAGCCCCGGGGTGCCCTGAACAGGAGTTGCATGTCAAGCGTGAGTATCGTTTGTCGTCAGAATGCTGCATTGAGCGTGAGGTGCGTGGAGGCGTAGCCTACTACGAGAGTCCAGGTTCCGAGTCCGAGATCTACGCCCCAGCGGCAGCACGTCGTCCTCTTGAACGAGCGAGCGAGGACGCGGTGTGAACGACGACGACGACGAGCAGAGAAGGGGTGCGGTCCAAGGGGAGAAGCAGGGGCAAAACTATAGTGCACAGTGTACGGGTGGTAGTGAGATAGTGACAGATAAACAGAACATGGGAAAAGATCGACAAGTAGCCCGCACAGTACGATAGACCCCGAGCACGGGCTGGGTTTCCGGTTCCAACATACAACATCGTCGTCAGTGGCTCGTCACGTCTATGGAGGCGGCATGGGGATTCATGTCATTCTATGCGCGCCCCGGCCTGCCATGTTCGGCTGGCCGTCGTCGAGCCCCGGTGGGGGCACGGGCGGCTGGCCGAGGAACGAGTCGGGGGAAGCCCGCAGCTGCGAGTGCGGGCTCATCCGTGCCTGTCCCTGGAACGGCGGCTGTGGCGAGTAGTGCTGCGGTGGTGGGTACTGCGACTGCTGCGCGTACTGCTGGGGCAGGTAGCCGCTTGAGTCCGCCCGGGTGGGGTGCGGTCGGTGGAGGGGCGCCTCCCGGTACACATCGTTGGGGTATGCCGCGGGCATGGAGTATGCCTCGGGCATGAGCGGCGTCGTAGGGTTATCGATAGGTGGCGAAGCGTAGCCGTAGCCACCCAGATCGATGTTGCTCCTGCTCGCGACAGCCTGGGGATCGAAGTACCCCGGCGCTTGCTGTACAAGTTGCATTTCGTCAGATGACGGGTGGCATGACCCCCGAGGCGAGACGACGTACCTGGTGCGGAAGCAATGGCTGGATGTCCGACCGTGTCTCCATCCTGGTCATCTCGATCTCGGACTGAGGGCCCTGTGCGAGATAGCGGTCGTAGCCGACAAACTTCGATGGCGCAGGCGAACCGCGCCCGCTCTCGGCGTATGGCGCCTTGGGGTCCATGAGTATGTTCGACGACGCCATAGACCGCGTGTCCCAGTCATCCCCGCGATCGCGCTGGTACAGCACGGGGTCGTACTCGAGGTCGCTCTGAAGCACACTGTTGTCAATTCGCAGCTCAACCAGCGTCTGTACGTATACGCACCTCCGCAACCGCAGCGATCTTGATGCCTCCGGCGACGACGTGCGCGTCCGTGGCCTGGCCGCCCATCTCGTCGAGCTTAGTCTGGACGTTTTGGATCTTGCCGCTGTAGACCTGGGGCAACAGTGCCGTCATGTTCGCGTGCACCATGGGTGTGAACAGCTCGCTGTGGAGCGCGGGGTGTCCAAAGCGCTTTTCGAGGCGGTTGCCAACCGTGTCGCCGCGACGCGAGTGAACCTGTGCTTCACGCAGCTCCTGCTCCGTGGGCATGTAGTAGCGGAACGAGGGCTGGAAGGTGCGGTGGATGTACGCCTTGAAGATCAAAATGAAGAATATCGGAGGGACGACCGCCAGCCACTTCAGACTCCTGAAGCCGAAGCTAAGACCCGTAGCTGCGTGTGACTTCAGACACTGAGCGTTGCATATTCAATCCGAGCAGCACGTACTGAGCACCATGATGCATTGCATCAGGATCACGCCAGCCAGAAGACGATTGATCACGACGTTCCACATGCGCTGGACGATGTGTTAATGCGCTCAGTTTGACCCGGAGACGGGAGGTACTCACACCGCCGGTCTCGGTCTTCGAGACAAAGACGAACATCAACTGGTACTTGTAGACCCATGAACTGACCCAGAAGACCACAGCAGCAGCGACAACAACCAGGGGCGCAAGAGGAGCGAAGAAGAAGCCAACGGTGCCCATGAACAGCTAGAGCTGGCGTCAGACAAGACCATCGGCACCACTGTTCACCTTGACAGACGTACCAAATTTGAGCTATGGGTGGAAAATTGTGAGCAATGAGGCTGTTTGATGGTCCGGAGAGGTGCTCACTAGTAGATCGCGTACTCGAACTCAGGTGGCTGCGTCCATTCACGGATCTCACGCGGCGTGCGTCCGAAGAGACTACATAAGCGGTTAGTCGGACGGAACATGACTACGCTAAGATTGAGACATACTGGGTCTTGATGAAGATCACGAAGAGGTTGATGATTTGAGCCAGGTCGAACAACACCAAGAAACCACGAAGCCTAAGCGACTATCTTAGCCTCGAGTATCAGTGAGAAAGTGGGTCATGGACTACATACGGGAAGTAGGTGAGCCAGTACGACGACTGCTCGATGTATGTCTTGTTGATGGTATCGGGCAGCTCTGTGAAACGGACGGCGTTCAGTGATATCGTTCCGCGCTGGCGCAAATGAGGTACTCACCATGGAACTTGTCGAGGATCTCGCCAATGCTCTTATGCTTTCCAACCAGCTCCACAATTTGCTTCACAGCGTCTACGATATCCTGTATCAGCAACATAGAGTCATTACAAACAACAGAGCACTCACTAAATATAACACCGATGAGCGTGAAGATGATCAGCTGGGAGATGACCAGGAAGGCGAAGTAGCGCGCCACGACGGCGCGATCCATGCGCGAGTGGGTGTATGCGCCCATGTACTTCGTCAGCTTGCGCATAATGATGGGCAGCGCCCAACCGAAGAGCGCAGACACCGCAGGCGGCAAAACACCAGAAACCAGGGTAAACGATCCAGGCGAAGCGTCGGACCATTTTTCCAGGAAGGGCACGTACGCCGTCAACTACGATCACATTGTCAGAACACGACACTTATGGAAGCCAAGGGCTGCGTACCGAGGCCAAGTTCGCGAGCAGTGAGATGATCAGGAGCGGGACCGTGTTGAAGAAGCAAACCGCGATGAGCCAAACCCATCCGATTGTCTGCTTCCGGCGAATCTCGGATTTGCTCTTCCCCAAATTCTTCCAGACCTGGACACAAGCACGAGTGGGACGTCAGGCACGAGTACTTGTTGCAACACGGTAAGGTGTCTCACAATGTCCTTTGGGTTCGGCGCGAGCGTGATCGTTGCACCTTTCGGGCGCTTGTGCCTGAGCATGTTGGCGACGATATGCGCGTATGGCACCGCGGCCATCGATGCGAAGCCGTAGCCCTCGGGTTTGCGTAGGTCAATTTTGGCACGGAACTCCTCCACAGCCCTTTCTGCGCGCTGAAGCTTTTTCCTGTGTAACAATCGGTTGGCTGAACGACATCGGCCATATGGCATAGGACGCACGTGTAGTAGTCAATGGCGTCTTCTTTCTGGCCACCGCACCCGAGGGTTCCCCGATGGTCACCGTTGGCCGTTTCTTGCCGATCTTGCCGCCTTTGAGGTACTTGACCAGGACAGCCTCGAGATCCCTCACGACGTTGTTGTGGTACTCGATCAAGTCCGGGAGTCGATCAACTCGACGACCGATGTGTACAGAAGTTGTAGGGTAGGGGACCTGCACCGACTCGAAGATGGCGCGCAGACCTTCGTCAGACTGCAGTTTCTTCGGCACTTCGGTGACCATGAGCGTCCGAGCGTAGAAAGATTGGACGTATTCCGGGGAGCGAAACCAGTCACGCCGGAGTCGCACGACTTCGCGCCAGTGCCACCACACGAAGACCATAACGATGACGGTGATGGCATAGGTGACGCCGATATGTGCGAAGATGTAGTCCGTACCCTCCAGGTCGCGGATGGTGAGCATGGAGAGTATGTCGCGGCCTTTGGGCTTCACGTTCTTGAGGTTGTAGACGACAGTGACCGGGACGAGGATGGCGCAGGTGACGGCCGCGACGGTGGTGAAGAGCCATCGGCACATACGGAGGAACCGCAGGTAGATGGCTGCATCGAGGCCAATCTTGTCGATGAGTTCAGGCTCCTTAGTATGGAGCAGGGGGGAGACCCAACCCAGGAACGAGTCGGAGGCGCGTGGGGGGACCTTGTTGCCGACATGGTACTTGACTTTTGGCTCGTAGACAATCTGAGCATCGGGTGGTCAGTGATCGAAGTAAGGGATATGGTGAGGTTACTGTTAGGGGAAACAAGGTGATGGAGTTTTCACAGATATCGACTTCAACAAAGCCGCACAAGTTCAATAACTGCTGCCGGTCTGTACAAGAACGCACCGCTCATGCCCTGCTGAAGCATGTCTCCATATGGCCAGTGATGCGTTCAGCGACGCATCCCACGGCTGTCTTCACGCTCAGTCTCGACACGACAATGCATCCGTGAGACAAGGAATGAACAGTTCCTTGAGAGAGGGAGGTAGCCCATCGGGCAACCTTAGGCTCATCTGCTGCATACTTGACGTCTGAAGGACATAACGAGTCCATGGTCGGATAGAATGGTTGTCTGGAGGGCAAGTGATGCTACACAAGACGGAATGCACCAAGCAGGATGATCTGAGTCTCAACGTGAATCTGCAGGCGCGGTCGGTCTGGACGTACTGCACAGAATGTACAGCATACGACCTCTGCTTGAGCAGAGGACCTCGAGCGCGGATGAGCTTCCTAGGGAAAGCGCAGCCAGGACAACCCCGATGCGACACCATGCCCCCAGGGTCGGGCACGTCGACGGACGGAATAACAACCGTATCCGCCATGAATCGACACATATGACGTCCAAGAGTTGTCGAGATAAGGCTGACTTTGTACGAACCTTGTTATTGGGCCGCAGGATGTTGAAGACGAAGATCGTCGCGAGCTGCGAGAGCCGTCAAGACATATACTGCCATTCCTCCGACACATTGTGACGCACCGACACGCCAAACATGAGTCCCACTTGAGTAGCCACCGCCACGGGCGCCAGCGTCCGTTGGCTGGTGGTCTCCCCGATGATTTGGTCGAGGTCGCCGGAGTCTGCCATGGTGAATGGCGCGAGTGGAAATTGAGATTAACGGAGACGGTTCAGAGCCTGCTCAAATAGAGAAAAGAATGGCGGCAGAGCGGCAGCAAAGGTAGACCAGGCTCAGTGAGGGATTGGGCGGAAAAAGAGGGCCAGGGCGAGGACAGGCGTGGTGGTTGAGAACAAGCTCTCAAACGGGAACAAAAGGCGGCCGGCGTCGAGTTGCACGTCGTGGCGCGGGCGCGTAACGTGAGGGCAGTACGGCACCCACCTTGGCGTCCGCAAATACATTCTCTCCGGAGCCCGGCCTGGACTTACAGGCACCATTCCGGGGTAACCGCGCCAAATAAAGTCTTTTCTATTCTCCCAGATGACATAAGCCGCCGACAATCATTCTTTCCCTCGCCGTCCCGCCGCCGCCTCCGGCACGCGTCCGCGCCGTCGCGCCGCCCCTCTTGCTTGATGGCCACACTCGACTCGTTCGTCAAGTTCTCCAGACCGCCTCCGACGCCGCTCGCGACCTCGCAAGAGGTCAGAGACCGCGGATCCGCATTCGTTGCCAACGTCTACGCCGCTACGAGCCCCGAGGAGGCCAGCAGAGCCGTCCATCACCTGAGGCATGTAACGCACGGCAGCCGGCCTGCTACCCACGAAATCGCCGCTTGGCGCTGCATGGTGCTCAAAGCGGGCAAATATGGCCTTGGGGACCTGACGACTTTGAGGTAGTGAGTGGGTATGACGACGACGGAGAGAAGTACGCGGGCGGGCGCGTGCTCAAGGTCATGCAAGCCGAGGGCGTGATTGACGCGGTCGTGGTCGTCAGCCGCTGGTGAGCACTACTCCCCATGTTTTTCATGCAATCCGAAAGCGGTATTATGCCACAACAGCTTCTGCCACTACCCTTCCGTGTTCTCCAGGTGACAACGATACTGATGTTTTCATCTCGCAGGTATGGCGGCGAGATGCTCGGACCAGCGCGCTTCGACCACATCGAGACATGCGCGCGCGAGGTATGCCGTACCTTCCGCCTTAAGGACGACATGTCGACCTGCATCGCCACCCTCATCTCTCTCGACGACATCCTCGCCTCCCTCCGTGCCGAGCTCGCCGCCCTCACCGCCGCTCCCGCAAAGCCCTCGGGTGACACCGCTGCAGGTCCCGCTCCCGCGCAAGCAGATGGCGGCAGCGGCAGCGTTACAGCGCCACCTGTACCGAGCACCGGAGGCGGTTCAGCAATCACCCCCATCGTGGTCGGTGAGAAGAAGAGCCGCCCGTCCTACGCCGCCCTGGAGGAATCGCTCGACCTTGCGAAAGCGAAGCGGCTGGTGACCGCACGCGAGAACTCGATCAGAAGCGTCAAGCAGGCCTTGCAGAAGGCGCGCATCCGTGCCAGCGGAGTGACATGAATTGAATTCTCGTACTTAGAACGGGTATGTTTCCCTCCAACCTATCGCAGGAGCTCTTGGCCAAGAAGGTTCACCTTCTTACGCAAGTCAGCCCGAATGAGATTGAGGCTTACTATCACGGCCAAAAACAATGCACCACCCCCTGTCACGTGCATGTTCTAGCAATAAATCCCAATGTATAGTGTAGCTGCCTAGATGTATAAAGAGTGCTTTATGAGTGATATGCAATGCAATATTTAGGGAAGCAATTCAGACAGTTTGGGGGCAGAAAAGTGGGCAAAAGTGCAAATTCCCATCTGGAGTTTGCCCCCAAATCCAGTTCTGTCCTTGAATTTCTCTTGATTGACAGAGCCTATTGGGCATCTTAGGACACTGACCAGTAGGTCTATATGGTGCCCATAATATACATGCAATTCAGGGCTGGCTGGTGAATTCATGGAGAGCAATCTTGGTTCAATTGTTGAAACTGTCCTTGTAGTATTACATAACATGAGTTCACTTTCCAGGTAAAATGGATGCACACTTGGGTGTCCCTTCAAAGCCTCTACATGTTGGCAGATGAGCCATGGTGATACTCATAAAGGTGTTTAAGAATTGAAGATATCTTTGACCTATATATCAGACCTGTCCACATTGTATGGCTCCTAAAACATTATCCAGAATATGACTGCTCATGGCATGTGGCATTACAATACCCCAGAGGGCATGCTATGTTTTATACAAGCAAACATTGGGAGTTCTTGCTTGGTTCAGGTTGTGAAGGCAGAATGTCACAAATTCATCTATATTATAAGTATACCATTGTAAAGGATATTCATGAAGGGAGCAAAACTGATTGTATGGTGCTGTACCTAACTCATGCAAGATGTGAGACCTTATGTGGATACAGAGGTATATTTGGGAGAGCAGTCAACTCCATGTTCACTGCAGTAGGGTCTTGTAATTGTGGGGTGCATTATTGGTCTATGGAGAACTGGGATTGTCGTTGGGCTAGCGACTCCGGGCGTCGTGCACGCGAAGCCGGGCGACGCGCACGCGCGCGCTCGAGACTCGCGCACCACCGGCGCCTAGAGGCGCCGTCTCTCTCCTCCTGCCATCGCGCCCTCGCGCCGCCTTCGCCATTGACGGCGTTGTCCCTCCTTGGAATTCCCAGCCCGACTCTTGGCTGACGCAAGAGCCGGAATGCCCGCCTCGCCGTCTGTAGAAGCATCCCGACGCCTGCTGTATATAGTAGTAAGTAGCTAATACATATACAGGCGGCGACGAGCTCGAACTTGTCGTCCTTCGTCCTCGTTCAACCCTGCAACACTTGTCTGAACGACAGGTTATGAGCCCTGCTCGGCTCCGACCACCCCGCTCGCACTCTGCTTGACCCTTTTA